>SJYX01024731.1:473632-519023 GCA_006410675.1 Oreotragus oreotragus | reverse complement strand
AGTGATCACATTTTCATGATTATCTGAGTTGTGAATATCTTTTTTGTACAGTTCTTCTGTGTATTCTTGCCACCTCTTCTTAATATCTTCTGCTTCTGTTAGGGTCATTTCTGTCCTTTATTGAGCCCATCTGCATGAAATGTTCCCTGGTATCTCTAATTTTCTTGAAGAGATCTCTAGTCTTTCCCACTCTATTGTTTTCCTCTATTTCTTTGCATTGCTCTCTGAGGAAGGCATTCTTATCTCTCCTTGCTGTTCTTTGGAACACTGCATTCAAATGGGTATATCTTTCCTATTCTCCTTTGCTTTTCACTTCTCTTCTTTTCACAGCTATTGGTAAGGCCTCCTCTGGCAGCAATTTTGCTTTTTTGCATTTCTTTTTCTTGTGAATGGTTTTGATTCCCCTCTCCTGTCATGAATCTCTGTCCATAGTTCATCAGGCACTCTGTCTGTCAGATCTAGTCCCTTAAATCTATTTTTCACTTTCACTATATAATCATAAGGGATTTGATTTAGGTCATACCTGAATTATCTAGTGGTTTCCCTCACTTTCTTCAGTTTCAGTCTGAATTTGGCAATAAAGAGTTCATGATCTGAGCCACAGTCCATTCCCAGTCTTGTTTTTGCTGACCATATAGAGCTTTTCCATCTTTGGCTGCAAAGGATATAATCAATCTGACTTTGATGTTGACCATCCGGTGATGTCCATGTGTAGAGTTTTCTCTTGTGTTGTTGGAAGAGAGTGTTTACTATGACCAGTGCATTCTCTTGGCAGATCTCTATTAGCCTTTGCCCTGCTTCATTCTGTACTCCAAGGCCAAATTATCCTGTAACTCCAGGTGTTTCTTGACTTCCTACTTTTGCATTTCAGTCCCCTATAATGAAAAAGACATCTTTTTTGTGTGTGTTAGTTCTAGAAGGTCTTGTAACTCTGACAAAACAGACCTTAAAATAAAGAGATTACAAGAGATAAGAAAGGACACTATATAATGATTAAGGGAGACATAATGACTAAGATATAATGACTAAGAGGAATATAATATGACTAAGATATAATGACTAAGAGGAAGACATCACAATTGTAAATGTCTATGCACCCAACATAGGAGGACCTAAATACATCAGACAAACAGTGACAGACATAAGAGGATAAATTGACAGTAACACAGTAATAGTAGGAGACTTTAACACCCTACTCACACCAATGGACAGATAATCAAAACAGAAAATTAATAAGGAAACACAAGTCTTAAATGATACATTAGAGGAGATGGATCTCTCTGATATCTTCAGGACATCTATCCAAATGCATAAGTACATACCTTCTTCTCATGTGCACATGGAACATTCTCCAGGATAGACCACATCTTGGGTCACAAATCAAACCTCTGTAAATTTAAGAAAATTGAAATTGTATCAGGTATCTTCTCTGAACACAACACTATGAGACTAGATATCGGTTACAAGGAAAAACTGTAAGAAACACAAACACATGGAGATTAAACAATGTGTTTCTAAATAACCAACAGGTTACTGAAGAAATCAAAAGGGAAATAAAAGAATTTCTAGAAACAAATAACAATGAAAACATAACTCAAAGCCTATGGGATGCAGCAAAAGCAGTTCTAAGAGGAAAGTTTATAGCAATACAATCCTACCTCAAGAAATAAGAAAAACATTGAATAGACAACCTAATCTACACCTAAAACAACTGGAAAAAGAACAACAACAACAACAAAAACCACACCAAAATTAGTAGAAGGAAAGAAGTCATAAAGATCCAAGCAGAAATAAGTGAAACAGCAATGAAAAGAAGCAGTACTAAAGATTAATAAACTAAAAGCTGATTCTTTGAGAAGATTAACAAAATTGACAAACCTTTAACCAGACTCATCAAGAAAAAAAGAGAGAAGTCATGGTACATATATGCAATGGAATATTATTCAGCCATAAAAAGGAAAATTTTGAGTCAGTTTTCATGAGGTGGATGAACCTAGAACCTATTATACAGAGCGAAGTAAGTCAGAAGGAGAAAGATGAATATCATATTCTAACAAATATATACAAAATCTAGGAAAATGGTACTGAAGAATTTACTTATAGGGCAGCAATGGAGAAACAGACATAGAGAACAGACTTGTGGACATGATTTTCCCTTTCAGTAATTTAAATATATTCTACCATTCCCTTCTGGCCTGCAGAGTTTCTGCTGAAAAATCAGCTGTTAATCATACAGGGTGTCCCTTGTATGTTACTTGTTGCTTCTCTGGGGAGGAGAGGGTGAGATTTATGGCAAGAGGAACATGGAAACTTACATTACCACATGTAAAACAGATAGCCAATGGCAATTTGCTGTATGGCTAAGGAAACTCAAACAGGGGCTCTATATTAACCTAGAGAGGTGGAATGGGGAGAGAGCTGGGAGGGAAGTTCAAAAAGTAGGGGATATATGTTTTTGACAGAAAGCAAAATTCTGTAAAGCAATTATCCTTCAATAAAAAAATAAATAAATTTTAAAAATGTTTCTTTAGTTTTTGAGGAATAAAAAAGCATGATTGTTTTATTGTGCATATATTTGTCCTTGTTATTGTTTAGTCACTGAGTCATGTTCGACTCTTTGTGACTCCATGGACTGCAGCACACTTGCCTGTCCTTCACTGTCTCCTGGAGTTTTACCCAAATTTATGTCCATAGAATTGGTGATGCTATCTAATCATCTCATCCTCTGCCACCTTCTTCTCCTTTTGCCTTCAACATTTCCCAGCATCAGAGTCCTTTCCATTGAGTTTGCTCTTCACATTAGGTGACCAAAGCATTGGAGCTTCAGCTTCAGCATTAGTCCTTCAAATGAATATTCAGAGTTTTGTATTTATTAGGATTGTGCAAAATTTATAAAGGTTACAAAACTACTTAATGATTGACAGAAAAATGTACTATTCAAAAATGTTAATTATTTATGCTTTCTCAAATATATGTGTGCATGTATCAGAAGTATTTTGAGTTTCACTTATATAGGGTTTGCACAATTCGTGTGAAATTCATTCTTTATGTATTCATCTATCTCTATCTATTAATATTTATGTATCTATTCTGTAACATAAAAGATATCTCTTCCATTATGGATTTTATACTTTTTTAGTAATATACATGAAGAGTATTGATTTCCTACACTGAATTTATAAGCTGCAACTTAATCTAATTATCTTAGTTGTTGCAATAGTTTTCCCCATGGACTCCTTAGTACTTTTCCACTGTATTATCCTATCATGTGAAAATAGACAAAGTGTTTCCTCTCCTTCCAACTCTTATGTCCCAAATTTGTTCCTATTTTCTAACTGACATTGATTCTAGTTGTTACATGGGTGCTTAATCATGTCCAACTCTTCACAGCCTCATATGCTTGCCAGGCTCCCCTGTCCATGAGATTTCCCAGACAAGAATACTGGACTGGGTTACCATTTCCTTCTCCAGGAGATCTTACTGACCCAGGGATCAAACCCATGTTTCTTTTGTCTCCTGCCTTGCTGGTAGATCTTCACCTGCAGAGCCATCTGGAAAGTCTAAGGTGTGTATTATTGTACTGAGAGTTTTTAAACGTAAAAGGGTATTAAATTTTGTCAAATATATTTTTGCATTTTTAGAGATGATCATGCAGTATTGTTTCTTGTTCTGCTAATGTAACAGATAATACAGATGGGTTTGCTAACATTAAACTATATGTGCATCTCTGAAATAAATGCCATTTAAACATCAAATATAATCTTTTAAATTTTTGTTTTTGATAACTTTTTTTTCTGATAATATTTGATTTGAGATATTTATATTGATAATCATAAGTAGAATTGGTCTATAATTTTCTTTTTTGGAAATTTGATCTTTGACAGATCCAAGTTGGTATACAATATAAGTAAATTGGAAATATTTTAAAAATTATTTAAAATAAATGTGGAAATTGTATTACTTGCATAGTATAAAATGAAATACAATTGTGATTGGTGTTGGTGGTTTTTAGTTGCTAAGTCATGTCTTGGGACCACATGAACTGCAGCCTGCCAGACTCCTCTGTCCATGGGATTTCTCAGGCAAGAATACTGGAGTGGATAGCCATGCCTTTCTCCAGGGGATCTTCCTGACCCAGGGATTGAACCTGTGTCTCCTGTCTTGTAGGCACATTCCTGATAGCTGAGCCACCAGGGAAGCCCCACAATTGTGATAACTGATGTTTAAAATTTTTTTACAATTCTCCCATTTATGAATATAGTGCTGTTTTGTCTATCTTGAAGTAACTTTTGGTAATTTTCCTCCTTTCTTTCATAGTTTGTGAAGTAGTTGTCTTATTCTATTGAGGATGCTATTATAAATGTACCAAAGACTGGGTGGCTCATAAAGAGTGAAAGTTGCTCAGTTGTGTCCAACTCTTTGGGACCCCATGGACTATACAGTCCAATAAATTCTCCAGTCTAGAATACTGGAGTGTGTAACCTTTCATATCCCCCTCCAGGGGATCTTCGTAACCCAGGGATCGAACCCAGGTCCCCCTCATTGCAGGCGGATTCTTTACCAGCTGAGCTACAAGGGAAGCCCAGGTGTATAAACAACATAAATTTATTTCTTACAGTGTAAGAAGATGGAAGTACAAAATCAGAGTGCCAGCAGAGATTCTGGTGAAGGCTGGTGAGTTCTACCAGAATTCTTACAGTGTGACAGGGACCTAGGGAAATGAGTATGGTAGAAGAGGCATGGGAGTTCTCTTGGGCCTCTTTATAAGGCATTCATCTCATCCGTGTCCTAATCCCCTCTAGAAGGCCTCACTTCCTAATACCATTACTCTGGGCATTAGGATTTCAACATACACATTTTAGGAGAGACATAAACAGACTATTCATGAATTTATATTTTAACTTTTAATCCTCTTAATGAGTTATAATTTGCAGAAAATAAAATACACCATTCTAAATGCACAGTTTGATACATTTTGACAAATGTTCTCCCCCTCCTTCTCTCTCTCTCTTTATTTTTCCACATGTTAAAAAAAAAAAAAATGCCCTTGTTCTTTATGAGAACTGTTGAGTCTATATATCCTTTCTCCACTTTTGCCCGAATACTTCTCTTTCTTTTGCCTTTAATGTCCTTGTCCTCAATTTGGATTGTAGTCTATGCAGGTTTCCCTCAATACAAGTTCTCAATCAAAATAACGTCCAGGTGATGAAATGTAGTAATGTTGCATAAGACTGTAATGCCTGTCATACTGCTATACTCTCTCTCTTGCTGCCCTATATTCTTATATACCATTTTCCCTATTGTTAATGTTTTGTCACATGATATAGTCTATCACAAGTGATTAGCCAACATTCATCCACTGCAGCTGAACTCCGTACTTTATTCAGGTTTTATTATAGCTTTTTCTAAAGTCTTTTTTTTCTGATCTAGGATATTATCCAAGATACCACATACCATTTAGTCATCATGGCTCAGCCCCCTCTCATCTGAGAAAACTTCTCATATTTTTCTTGATTTATGACCTTAAGAATATTGAATAATATTTGCTCATTATCTTGTAGAATGTTCTTCCACTGGGGCTTGTCAGTGTTCTTCTAATGAGTGAACTGACATTCTCATTACGTCACAGCAAGGGGACTTGCTGTCAATCTGACTCATCATCCATAAAACTTTATTCCTTGGGTCAAGGAATTGTTTGTCAATTTTCTCCATCGTAAAATGAGTATTTTCCCCCTTTCCATTCTCACATCTCTGAAAACAATTCATGAAGTACTAAGTCGCTCACAGGAAAAGGATAGGAAGTTCCACCGCCCTTACAGAAGAAATATCTACATAAATTATTTGCAATTTCTAAGGAGATTTTGCCCTCTCACCTTCATTTAAACATTTTATTCAATTATTTATTTCTGTATTGACTCAAAAGCATTTACTTTATATTTTGAGTCATAACTCAGTATCACATTCTTTATTTATTTTAAAATCTTTATTGAATTTGTTACAGTGTTGTTTCTGTTCTATGTTTTCTGTTTTGGCCACAAAGCATGCAGGATCTTAGCTCCCTGCACAGGGTTGAACCCATATTCTCTATAATGGAAGGCAGTCATAACCACTGGACAGCCAGGGTAGTCTCCTTATTATTATTATTATTATTATTATTATTTTTTTTTTTTTGCTTCAGTTCAGTTCAGTTCAGTAGCTCAGTCGTGTCCGACTCTTTGCGACCCCATGAATCACAGCTTGCCAGGCCTCTCTGTCCATCATCAACTCTCGGAGTTCACTCAGATCCACGTCCATTGAGTCAGTGATGCCATCCAGCCAGCTCATCCTCGGTCGTCCCCTTCTCCTCCTGCCCCCAATCCCTCCCAGCATCAGAGTCTTTTCCGATGAGTCAACTCTTCCCATGAGGTGGCCAAAGTACTGGAGTTCAGCTTTAGCATCATTCCTTCCAAAGAAATCCCAGGGCTAATCTCCTTCAGAATAGACCGATTGGATCTCTTTGCAGTCCAAGGGACTCTCAAGAGTCTTCTCCAACACCACAGTTCAAAACATCAATTCTTCGGTGCTCAGCCTTCTTCATGGTCCAACTCTCACATCCATACATGACCACAGGAAAAACCATAGCCTTGACTAGATGGACCTTAGTCAGCAAAGTAATGTCTCTGCTTTTGAATATGCTATCTAGGTTGGTTATAACTTTCCTTCCAAGGAGTAAGTGTCTTTTAATTTCATGGCTGCAATTACCATCTGCAGTGATTTTAGAGCCCCTCAAAATAAAGTCTGATACTGTTTCCACTATTTCCCATCTATTTCCCATGAAGTGATGGGACCAGATGCCATGATCTTCATTTTCTGAATGTTGAGGTTTAAGCCAACTTTTTCACTCTCCTCTTTCACTTTCATCAAGAGGCTTTTTAGTTCCTCTTCACTTTCTGCCATAAGGATGGTGTCATCTGCATATCTGAGGTTATTGATATTTTTGCTTAAAATGTCTCAATTCTAGACACTGGAAGGTGTTTCAGATTGTTTTCTGTGTCCCCCTGACATATTCCAAGCCTTCTGTGTTTTATTGCAGGGTTCCTTATTTTAAGGTGCCAAAATATGCCATTGGTTTATTTATATACTTCATGGCCCATTCCAAGACAGCTATTTCCCCAAAGAACTCCAGTTCCTTTTATAGGCAAACAGTATTAGAATCTAAGATCTGGACACTGGGTTTGCCCCTTTGAGAGTCCTTGCTTTTATGTTCCTCTCAGTGGACAGAACTAGGAAATATATGTATGTATCCTCATTCATGTATAAATATGCATATTTATTGTTATAGCTGTATTAGCATTAATCTAAGCATAGGCTCATACTCACATCTTTGACTCAAACTCAGTATAACGTAGTTTGTTTCTGTCTCTCCTTCTTGCCTATCTGTATCTCCTCCTCTAACAGTAAGAAGCTTGCCTTTCACCATCTACTATCTCCTGACTTGTTTTTTCAGTTCTAGTATATGCATCCAGCAGTTTCAGAATTGTTAACCTATACCCACATGAGAATCAACTTTACCAACCATAGTGCGGTTTCTTCTGTCTTTAATCTTACAGTTTCCAGTCAAAGCACCATTTCCCAAAGTTATTTGAGTCATGCTTGTTTCCCTACTTCCCTTCAGTAATGTGTTCTGTGTTAAGGTGCTAAGTCTGTGATAGTTTGTTACACAGTGATTAAAAAAAGAAAAAGTGCATCTTTAAAAAAAATATTTATTTATTTACTTTTGTTTGCAGTGGGTCTTCATTGCTGTGCACGGGCTTTCTCTAGTTGCAGTGAATGGGGCTACTCTCTAGTTGTATGGAGTTCTCATTGCCGTGGCTTCTCTTGTTGCAGAGCATGGGCTTTAGGGCAAGCAGGCTTCAGCAGTTGCAGTTCATGGGCTCTAGACTGCAAGCTGATTAGTTGTGGTGCATGGACTTAGTTGCTTGACAGCATGTGGGATCTTCCTGGACCAGGAATTGAACCTGTATCCCCTGCATTGGCAGGCAAATTCTTAACCACTGGACCACCACAGAAGTCTAGAAAACTAATGCATTTTTATCCTGAGAAGTTTTCGTTGCCTAATTTTTGATTTCTCGGGGTCTCCAGACCACTTCGTAATTATTCCACTTTCCTATAGTTTCCTTGTCCTCACCACACACTGAGACTTGTGAAACCCACCTCCTTTAACCTCTGCTGTAACTAGCCCAGTGGACCTCTCAGGGAAACTCTTGGTGAATGTGTGGTCTGCCACTCTTCATGGTCTAACCCCTTGCATTAGTATTAATATGGGAGTTCAAAGAGATACTTTCCCATCTACATTTTCTGTTAGAGCTTTGTAGGCTTTGACATTTCTATCTACTTTCCTGTTTCTATGGGTTCTTGGGATTTGGGGGACAGTTAAAAAACTACACTACCACCTCTGCCATCTTTCCACATATTTTGTATTTTTTATCAGAATTATTTATTTTTCACTGTTGTCCTTAACAGGGGTTTTGTCATCATCAAAAAGATGGCAAGAAATAACTGAGGTCCCAGAAGATGCCAAGGCACATAGTTAAATAAACAGGAACTCTAGTTTAGTACCCTCACTATATTCAGCACACTCTGCTCCCTCTCTTTTATCATCCTGAAGTTTCCTCTCTTCTGGAGAAGAGTAGGATTATTGCCTTCAAGATGTATCCTATTGTTTTAGGAAAATAAGCATTCCAGGACTAGAATTTCAAGTGCAAAGACAGATAAATATGGTCACTCTTTGCTTTTCATTATTCTGCTTATGTGATATTTTGATCATTGGTTGGTACAGTGCTTTGACAATGTTTAGAACAGTCTTTCGCAAACTTTAATGTTTATGGATCATTTGAGATCTGTTTAGCATTCCAATCCACTAAGCTGGAACTGGCACCTGAGAATCCACATTTTTAACAAGCCCCAGGTAATACCAGTGGATTTCACTTGGAGTAGCAAGGGCTTGGAGAACTGAACAATGGGCTTCTGGTACCTATGAATTCCCTAATTTTAAAGAAAAGTGTGATGGAGAGAGACAGAGGCAGAGATTTCATAGTTTTCATATAATTTAAAAGAATTTATGCATAAATATACTAAGAATCTTTAACATACAAGATAGAATTCAAAACTCCTTAAGATATAATCTAATATCCTTTGAAATTTTTCTTATTTTATTTTCTGTTACAGTCTTATAAGTATATTGCAACCTAGCTATGTCAGAACTTATCATAAGGTCTAAAACTATATGTTTCCTAACACCTACCACTTAGAAATACAGTCAGTAATTATCACAAATCGCTTTCCTGATACTTCCATTTATTCTTCAGCTAACATTTACTAAATTATATATTTATTTTATTATATATTACACGGCATACTAAGACTGTATTATATATTACATGTTGTAAAAGACTAAGTCCCAAAGTATGCAATAATCTTTATCTATGACATTACTGTAATTATTTGTTAAAAGATAATTTACCCTAGTAAACTGTGTCCCCTTGCATGAGAATTTACCAAGTGTTGATTGGTAAAGAAATAGGGAGGAAGAAAAACCTTTATGGAGATAATTAAGGTTAAGTAAGATCATAAGGGAGGGTGAGTATTCCAACTCAACTGGAGTCCCTATCAGAAGACAAACAGGCACTAAAGGTCTCTGTCACTGCAAGAGAGGGCAGAGCTAGGGCCGCGTGAGGACACGGTAAGAAGGTGCCTGTGTGAGAGCCAGAAGAACGTCCTCCCAAGAGAATGAATTTTCTGACCCTGTAATCGGGACTTTATAGCTTCCGGAACTGTGGGAACACAGCCATCTATTGTCTAAGCCACCCAGTCTGTGATACTTGGTTAGGGCAGTCCAAACAGAGTACTATACCTGTCTCTTATACACATCTAGATGTGTATAAGAGACAGGCCCAGGAATACTGGAGTGGGTAGCCCATCCCTTCTCCAGCAGATCTTCCTGACCCAGGAATTGAACTGGAGTCTCGTGCATTGCAGGTGGATTCTTTATCAACTGAGCTATCAGGGATGCCCATAATAATCCTGTGTGTTCCAGTATAAGTAAGTAAGTGTTAGTTGCTCAGTCCTGCCTGACTCTTTGCGACGCCATGGACTGCAGCTCACCAGGCTCCTCTGTCCATGAGATTTTCCAGGCGAGGATACTGGAGTGGGTTGCCGTTTCCTTCTCCAGGGGGCCTTCCCAACCCAGGGATCTAACCCGGGTCTCCTGCACTGCAGGCAGATTCTTTACCGACTGAGTTCCAATATAAATTATTATTTGCCAGGCACTATTCTAAGTGTTTGACAGGACTTAATCTTTACAACAGCTATTTGATGCAGATAATTCCCACTGAAAACAATTAGTTGCAGTTCGCTTGTTAGAGCATAGGCTGTAGGTGCACAGGCTTCAGTAATTGTAGCACACAGGTTCAGCAGTTGCAGCGCATGGGCTTTAGTGGAATCTTTAGGCCAGAAACTGAACCCATGTCCCCTGCATTGGCAGGCAGATTCTTATCCACTGTACCAGCAGAAAGTCCCTAATTCCTGTTTTATAGATGAGGAAGTGAAGGTCAGAGAGGTTATGTAACTTGTCTCAATTCATATAGTTAATAATGGTGGTATCAGTGTTTACATCCAGATGTTTTGGCTCAAAGCTCAAGTTTTTAACCACTGTATTAACTTGCCTTTCAGAAACCAGTGATTTTGTTTACAATCAGCCTTATTAAGATACAATTTGCATGCAATAGAAGTCACCAATTTTAAGTGTATAGTTCAGTGAGCCTGACAAATGAATATATCTGTGTTACCACCCTATGAGGTACAGAGCATTTCCACCACGCTCATGAGTTTACCGTGCCACAGCTTTGCACTCAGTGTCCTCTCACCTCTGATAACCTGGCAGTCTGTTTTCCTTCAGTAAAGTTTTGCCTTTTCTAGGCTTTTATATAAATGGAAGTCATTCAGTGTGTAGTCTTTTGTGCTTGACTTTTTTCCCATGGAGTAGTGTTTCTGAGATTTGATAATGGTGAATGCTGTGCCGTGTATGCTTAGTGACTCAGTCGTGTCCGACTCTCTGTGACCCCGTGGATTGTAGCCTGCCAGGCTCCTCTGTCCATGGGGATTCTCCAGGTAAGAATACTGGAGTGGGTTGTTGCCATGCCCTTCTCCAGGGGATCTTACCCATGCGGGGATCGAACTGGGGTCTCCTGCATTGCAGGCAGATTCTTTTACCAGCTAAGCTACCCGAGAAGCCCTTAATAACGGTGAACGTTCCACTAATTGTCTTCTTTTAACTTCTGAGTAGTATTCCATTACATGGATATCACATGAAAGTGAAAGTGAAGTTGCTCAGTCATGTCCGACTCTTTGGGACCCCATGGACTGTAGCCTACCAGGCTCCTCAGTCCATGGAATTTTCCAGGCAAGAGTACTGCACTGGGTTGCCATTTCCTTCTCCAGGTGAATCTTCCCAACCCAGGGATCGAACCTGGGTCTCCCGCACTACAGGCAGACACTTTCCTGTCTGAGCCACCAGGTATATAACATGACTTCTTTATATATTCATCAGTTGAAAGATACTGAGTTTCTTTGTTTCTGAAGTTTTCAGTGATTGCAAAGAAAGCTGTTGTAAACATTCAGGTTTCTGTGCAGACCCATCTTCATGACCCAAGTGTATTCTTGGGTTGTGTGGCCAACTGTATGTTTAACATGATAAGAAACTGCAGAATGGTTTTCTGAAGTGACTATCATTTAGCATTTCTGCCAGCAGTGTTTGAGTTTCAGTTCCACATTCTTGCCAACGCTTGCTTTCAGTCTTTCAAATTTCAGTCATTCTAGTGGTCTGTTTAGTAGTATCTTATTGCCATAATTTGCATTTTCTTAATGACTGATGATGTTGAGCATACTTCCACGAGCTTATTTCCACTTGCATATCTGGAGAATCCCAGGGACGAGGGAGCCTGGTGGGCTGCTGTCTATGGGGTCACACAGAGTTGGACACGACTGAAGTGACTTAGCAGCAGCAGTATCTTCCATAGTGTGTCTTCTAATCTCGCGCATATATTTTTCATGTTTGTGTTAAGTTGTAAGGCTTATGGCTGCAAGTGTTTTGTCAGTCTATATATTGTGATGCTTTCTCCCAGTCTATTGTTTACTTTTTAGTTTTCTGAGCAGTCTTTTGAAGTACAAAAGTTTAAAGTTTAAATCCAGTTTATTGGATTTTTTCTTTTGTGGTCTGTGACTTTTATGTTCTATCGAAATTGTTGTCTAAATCTTCTTGTATATTCTAGAAACTTTATAGCTTTTTTGTACTTAGGTACAATCATTTCATGTTAGTTTTTATATACTGTTTGTGATAAGATTAAAAGATTTTTCCCCTCCACTGTAGATGTCCAGTTATTGAAGCACCCATTTGTTGAAAAGACTATCTTTTTTCATTACATTTTCTTGGAGTATTTCTCAAAAATTAATATGTTTAAGTTTATTTCTGAAATTTTTATTCTGTTCCATTGATCTAAGTGTTTATCCTTATGCCTATACTGCAATCTTAATTTCTGTATCATTGTTGTAAATCTTGATATCAGATAGTGTAGTTTTGTTCCTCTATTTTTAGTTATTTAGGAAGTTTGCATTTCCACATATATTTTTGGTTACCAATTCTTAAAAAAAAGGATTTCTAGGATTTTAATTTGGGTTACTTTGAATTGATGACTCAATTTGGGAAGATTTGACGTCTTAACAATATTGAATCTTTGAGTTATAAATATAATATGTTTCTCCAGTAATTTAGGTCTTGAACTTCTCTTAGCAGAGTTTTATAGTTCTCCATGTTTGGATCTTCCACATATTTTGTTAAACTTACTCCTAAGTGTTTCATGTTTTGGATGCTCTTGTGTTAATTTCAGTTTCCTAATGTTGCTAATATGTAGAAATATAAATTATTTTTGTATATTGACTTTGTTCTTTAAGTTGTTAAGTTCACTTATTACTTGTAACAGTTTTTTTGTAGAACCATATGATTTTCTAAGATAACAATCATGTCATCTGAAAATCAATATAGTTTTACTTCCTTCTTTTTGAATTTTATGTCTTGGGATCTTCCCTGGTGGCTCAGAGGGTGAAGAATCCACCCACAGTGCAGGAGACCCTGGTTCGATTCCTGGTTTGGGAAGATCTGCTGGAGAAGGGTTAGGCCGCCGACGGCAGTATTCTTTGGCTTCCCAGGTAGATCAGACAGTAAAGAATCCACTTGCAGTGTGGGAGACCCAAGTTTGATCCCTGGGTTGGGAAGATCCCCTGGAGAAGGGAACATCTACCCACTCTAGTGTTCTAGCCTGGAGAGTTCCATGGACAGAGGAACCTGGCAGTCCATGGCCTCACAAAGAGTTGGACATGACTGAGCAACTTTCATACACTAATTTTTTAAAGCTATATTTTTCATTTTTATTTATGAGTGGCATTGATCTGTTATTTTCATATAATGCACACATATATTTACCTTATATATTTATATATAAATTTTGGTATCAGGGTTATTAGTTTCTAGGGCTGTTGAAACATAATCACAGACTGGGTAGCTTAAAAAGCAGAAAGTTAGTTTCTCACAGTTTTAGAGGCTAGAAGTTCAAGATCAAGGTGTTGTCAGATTTGGGTTCTTCCCTCCTTGATTGTGGATGGCCACCTCTAGTTGTGTCTTCACGTAGTTCTCCTTTGGTCTGTGTGTTGTCTGTATCCTAATCTCATGTAAGAACACCATGGGTTTAGGTCCTGCACATATGACATATACGACCTTCAGTTCAGTTCAGTTCAGCTCAGTCGTGTCCGACTCTTTGCGACCCCATGAATTGCAGCACGCCAAGCCTCCCTGTTCATCACCAACTCCCGGAGTTCACTCAAACCCACATTCATCTAGTCAGTGAGGCCATCAGCCACCTCATCCTCTGTCATCCCCCTTTTCTCCTGCCCCCAATCCCTCCCAGCGTCATAGTCTTTTCCAATGAGTCAGCTCTTTGCCTGAGGTGGCCAAA
This sequence comes from Oreotragus oreotragus, assembly GCA_006410675.1. Classification (NCBI taxonomy): domain Eukaryota; kingdom Metazoa; phylum Chordata; class Mammalia; order Artiodactyla; family Bovidae; genus Oreotragus; species Oreotragus oreotragus. The sequence goes on along the minus strand of SJYX01024731.1, from coordinate 504,978 downwards.
GTACTGGAGTTTCAGCTTTAGCATCATTCCTTCCAAAGAAACCCGGGACTGATCTCCTTCAGAATGGACTGGTTAGATCTCCTTGCAGTCCAAGGGACTCTCAAGAGTCTTCTCCAACACCACACTTCAAAAGCGTCAATTCTTCGGCGCTCAGCTTTCTTCACAGTCCAACTCTCACATTCATACATGACCACTGGAAAAAACATAGCCTTGACTTTTGGACCTTTGTTGGCAAAGTAATGTCTTTGCTTTTGAATATGCTATCTAGGTTGGTCATAACTTTCCTTCCAAGGAGTAAGCATCTTTTAATTTCAAGGTTGCAGTCACCATCTGCAGTGATTTTGGAGCCCCAAAAAATAAAGTCTGACACTGTTTCCTCATCTATTTCCAATGAAGTGATGGGACCAGATACCATGATCTTNCCCCCAAAATAAAGTCTGACACTGTTTCCACTGTTTCCCCATCTATTTCCCATGAAGTGATGGGACCGGATGCCATGATCTTAGTTTTCTGAATGTTGAGCTTTAAGCCAACTTTTTCACTCTCCTCTTTAACTTTCATCAGGAGGCTCTTTGGTTCTTCTTCACTTTCTGCCATAAGGGTGGTGTCATCTGCATATCTGAGGTTATTGATATTTCTCCCGGCAATCTTGATTCCAGCTTGTGTTTCTTCCAGTCCAGCATTTCTCATGATGTACTCTGCATAGAAGTTAAATAAGCAGGGTGACAATATACAGCCTTGACATACTCCTTTTCCTATTTGGAACCAGTCTGTTGTTCCATGTCCAGTTCTAACTGTTGCTTCCTGACCTGCATACAGATTTTCTCAAGAGGCAGGTCAGGTGGTCTGGTATTCCCATCTCTTTCAGAATTTTCCACAGTTTATTGTGATCCACACAGTCAAAGGCTTTGGCATAGTCAATAAAGCAGAAATACTCTCCAATAAAATGGACAAGTAAGGAAACACGTTCATCGCAGTTAAGTGGAATTATCAATATTTTGTTGATATAGAAATTCTGATAACTAACAAGCAATAATGATTTTATTGGTACAAACAACTTGGTTACTAGAGATCAGATGTCACTAAAGATGTCTGGTCACTAGGTTTATAGGAGTGTTGGATAGGGTTTATAAATATTGCCTTATACCTTGTAACACCAGGGCTTTCCCTGGTGGTTCAGTGGTAGAGAATTCACTTGCAATGAAGGAGCCTCAGGAGGCACGGGTTGGATCCTTGGGTCAGGGAGATTCCCTGGAGGAAGGCATGGCAACCCACTTCAGCATTCTTGTATGGGCAATCCCATGGACAGAGGAGCTTGGCGGGCATGGGGTTTGCAAAGAGCTGGACATGACTGAGCAACTGAGCATGCACTCACCCTGTAACAAGTTATTTACATGAAGCAGTGATATCAAGGGAATTGCTGCTAGACATAAACCTTTATTGCTAGGGTCCTCATGCGGATAGAAAGAATGGAGACAAACCCTAAGAAAATGACAGAAGACTTTGCAATTTGATCCTCCAGTGGAAGAGGTCCCTTTGCTGTGGGAATCCCTGTAATGGGTATTCCATAGACATACCTAAAAATCAATAATTAGGACATCATGCTTAACCATGTGAGGAAGCATGAAAGACAGATTAATAAAAGCAAATAATACCTTCAATAATTTACCAATAGTTGACAAAATAATTCACATAATAAATATTTGAAGTTTCCAGTAAAGAATAAGCTTGCCATGCAGGAGATACAGGTGTGATCTCTGGGTTGGAAAGAGACCCTGGAGAAGGAAATGGCAACCCACTCCAGTATTCTTGCCTGAAAAATCCCATAGACAGAGAAACCCAGTGGGCTACAGTCCATGGGGTCTCAAAGAGTCAGACAGACACGGCTGAGTGACTGAGCATGCACTAGGGTTGTAGGTTGTGGAGAATATTCCTTGCTCACCGCTGTTGAATTTCCTTCTGCTCTTTGTACCAATGCCTGGCCTCATCAGATGCATGCTATCCCCTGTGAACTGAAAAGAACTTGCAAAGATATCTTGCCATTATTAATCACTGCCTCTATTGTCAAAAGCTATTTGCAGATATTTTATCTCATTCTATCTAAAAATTATTCTGATGTATTTATGGTTTGCTCTTCTTTTGTACTACAATTTGGCACATGAAAATGGTGCTCTGCAAATCAGGGAGCAGTGAAAGTAATAATTTGTCCACACAAATTAGACTCTGATGTACTACTATCCTCTAATGTCTCTCATATTCGCCTTTGTATCTCCCACCACTGTGGATTTTTTTTTTAGATGTGCAAAGAAAATTGCAGCTATTTAAAATAACCTAGAGAGGAAGAACGATAGGCAACATCCTAACTACCTTAGCCCTTTACATTTCAGCAGCTCTGTTGCCAAGGAAACCACTTGGGACTTTAGGGAAATTTGTGGATATTTAAAATGGATTGTGCCTGTACATAGATAGACATTTACACAATTTATATTGCAGAATAAAAAAGCTTCTGGTCCTGCAATATTAAGCCTGGAACTTCAAGGCCTGAAGATGGGAAATAGAATGCAAAAGCTTATTCACTTATATGCCAAAGAATATGCCGTATATACTTTTGCAGATTAGCGTTAAGACTAGGCTGTTTAAAAAAATGTAGAACCTAGCTGGAAATGTAAAGAGTGCAATATAAACCTTGCATTTTCATTTGTATTTGTGATTTGCAGTCTTAACACCACAGCATCATTTTGACAATTAATTCTTAAGATATATTTCAGTTTCTAAAATCTAAAAAGGAAAGTCAATGCATTCATTCATTGCCGGGGCTCTGATCGAAGCTGAGTGAATTCTACATAAATGTTAACATGAACCCCTACCCACAATACTTTGAATAAAGAGCAGACATCAGAAGAGAGTAGAGACAGGCTGACATATCAAAATCCTTGAGCTAGTTTTTCATTTTCTGTATGCTTGTGTCTGTCCCATTTTTATTCATTTACAAATTTCTGCTGAAGATGTGATATTCCTGGTGAGACAACTGGCTGCAGAGTAGAAAGCAGGTATACAAATTAAAACTTTCAAGTGCCATTTGCACATCTATCTCTGGTTCCTTCTTGACATATCACTGATTTTTACGTACACTCTATACACAACTGTCATGTGGAGATTCTGCTTTACTCTGCATGTATAAGGAATACCACAGGCCCAATCAGTTCATCCTAATGGACTCTAGAACATCTGTACAAGAGGTCTGCAAAGGAGAAAGCCTTGCCCAGACAATGCATGTGCTTTGTTTTAACAAAGATTTAGTTGATGGATGGTGACATGGAGCTCCTATCTTTCACAGTTTTGGAGTATAAGTAGCTAACATTTGTAAAGTCAGAAGTTTGGGACGAGATACAACAACTCAAATATATACAGTTTCTCTACCACCTGATAATTTAATGTTTTGGAGGGATTAAAATTTCCATCACAATCATTCCTCAATATGTGCTTTCAATGAAAAATAAGTGATTATATAAGCATCACTTTTATATACAACCTGAAGATTAGTGATGAGTCCAGGTGGATAACTTCCTTGTGTCAAACTCCTTCTAAAATCATTAAAATGGTACAAAATTGGGAGCACCATGCTTCAGTACCAGACGTTAATGAAAAGTATCATTTAACTACAAATCACACAGAGGAATTTCAGTTGGGTATTTTCTACATAGAGTTCTACAAACAAACAAACAAACAAAAAGATTGTAATGAGTAGAGCAGAAAGACAAGGGACAAGTATTTGGATCCTGCAGAAGCCACGTCCAAGGTCAGGAGTGGTGGCTGCACTTCACTGGATGAGCCGTGAGAACATACCCCATGTCCAAGGTCAGAGAAATCCCAGTAAGATGTTAGACGCTGAAACAGTTGTGAGGAGATACCCCATGTCCAAGGGCAAAGAAGACACCCCCACAATGAGGTAGGAGGAGTGAGTTAGAGTTTAGAATCAAACCCTATTCCTGCCAGGGACACTAAGAAGACTCAAACAAAACTTGTGTGCACCAGGACCCAGGGACTCCACCGAGACTGAGACAGAACTGTGTTTGAGCATCTCCTGTGGAGGTAGAGGTCAGCGGTGGACTGCTACAGGGACAGAGGCTCTGGGTGCAGCAAACGTGGGTATGGCATAAGCCTCCTTGGAGAAGGTAGCCATTAACCCCACCATAGAGCTGCCAGAACTTACACAGGCTGGGAAATAGACTCTTGGAAGGTACAAACAGAACCTTGTGCACCAGGACCCAGGAGAAAGGAACAGTGACGCCACAGAAGGCTGACCCAGACTTGCCTGTGAGTGTCCAGGAGTCTCCAGCAGAGGCATGGCTTGGTGGTGGCCTGCTGCAGGGTTGGGGGCACTGAGTGTAGCAGTACATTCATGGGATCTTTTGAAGGAGGTCACCATTATCTTCATTACCTCAAAAAGAGTTTGGCCCCAGGTAAATAGCAGGGAGGGAACAGAGCTCCGCCCATCAACAGAAAATTGAAATAAAGATTTACTGAGCAGGATCCCACCCATCAGAACAAGACCCAGTTTCCCCCTCAGTGAGTCTCTCCCATCAGGAAGCTTCCATAAGCTTCTTATCCTTCTACATCAAAGGGCAGACAGACAGTAAACCACAATCCCAGAAAACTAACCAATCTAATCACATGGACCACAGTCTTGTCTAACTCCATGAAACTATGAGCCATGCTGTGTAGGGCCAGCCAAGATGGATAGGTCATGGTGGAGAGTTTTGACAGAATGTGGTCCACTAGAGAAAGGAATGGCAAACCACTTCAATATTCTTGCCTTGAGAACCCCATGAACAGCATGAAAGGCAAAAATATAGGACACTGAACGATGAACTCCCCAGGTCAGTAGGTGCCCAATATGCTACTGGAGATCAGTGGAGGAATAACTCCAGAAAGAAGGAAAGGATGGAGCCAAAGCAAAAACAAAACCCAGTTGTGGGTATGACTGGTGATGGAAACAAGGTTCCATGCTGTAAAGAGCAATATTGCATAGGAACCTGGAATGTCAGGTCCATGAATCAAGGCAAATTGGAAGTGGTCAAACAGGAGATGGCAAGGGTGAAAGTCAACATTCTAGGAATCAGCGAACTAAGATGGACTAGAATGGGTGAATTTAACTCAGATAACCATTATATCTGCTACTTTGGGCAGGAATCCCTTAGAAGAAATGGAAGAGCCATCATAGTCAACAAAAGAGTCTGAAATGCAGTGCATGGATGCAATCTCAAAAATGACAGAATGATCTCTGTCCGTCTCCAAGGCAAACCATTCAATATAATAGTAGTCCAAGTATATGCCCAGTCCAGTAATGCTGAAGAAGCTGAAGTTGAACAGTTCTATGAAGACCTAAAAGACCTTTTAGAACTAATATCCTAAAAAAGATGTCCTTTTCATTATAGGGGACTGGAATGCAAAAGTAGAAAATCAATAAACACCTGGGGTAACAGGCAAATTTGGCCTTGGAGTACAGAATGAAGCAGGGCAAAGACTAATAGGGTTTTACCAAGAGAATCCACTATCATAACAAGCACCCTCTTCCAACAACACAAGAGAAGACTCTACACATGGACATCAGATGGTCAACACTGAAATCAGATTGATTATATTCTTTGTAGCCAAAGATGAAGGAGCTCTATACAGTCAGAAAAAACAAGACTGGGAGCTGACTGTGGTCCAGATCATGAATACCTTTTTGCCAAATTCACTTCAATTGAAGAAAGTAGGGAAAACCACTAGACCATTCAACTATGATATAAATCAAATCCCTTATGACTATACAGTGGAAGTGAGAAATAGATTGAAGGGACTAGATCTGATAGACAGAGTGCCTGATGAACTATGGATGGAGGTTCATGATATTGTACAGGAGACAGGGATCAAGACCATCCCCAAGAAAAAGAAATGCAAAAAAGCAAAATGGTTGCCTGAAGAGTCCTTACAAATAGCTGTGAAAAGAAGAGAAGTGAAAAGCAAAGGAGGATAGGAAAGATATACCCATTTGAATGCAGCGTTCCAAAGAATAGCAAGGAGAGATAAGAAAGCCTTCCTCAGTGATCAGTGCAAAGAAATAGAGGCAAACAATAGAATAGGAAAGTCTAGAGATCTATTAAAAAAAATTAGAGATACCAAAGGAACATTTCATGCAAAGATGGGATCAATAAAGGAAAGAAATGGCATGGACCTAACAGAAGCAGAAGATATTAAGAAGAGGTGGCAAGAATACACAGAAGAACTATACAAAAAATATCTTCACGACCCAGATAATCACGATGGTGTGATCACTTACCTAGAGCCAGACATCCTGGAATGAAGTGAAGTAAAGTCAAGCAGCCTTACAAATCATCACTGCAAACGAAGCTAGTGGAGGTAATCCTAAAAGATGATGCTGTGAAAGTGCTGTACTCAAAATGTCAGCAAATTAGGAAAACCCAGCAGTGGCCACAAGACTGGAAAAGATCAGTTTTCATTCCAATCCCTAAGAAAGGCAATGACAACGAATGCTCAAACTACTGCACAATTGCACTTATCTCACACGTTAGCAAAGTAATGCTCAAAATTCTCCAAGCCAGGCTTCAAACAATACGTGAACCATGAAATTTCAGATATTCCAGCTGGTTTTAGAAAAGGCAGAGGAACCAGAGATCAAATTGCCAACATCATCTGTCTCATGGAAAAAGCAAGAAAGTTCCAGAAAAACATCTGTTTCTGCTTTATTGACTATGCCAAGACCTTTGACTGTGTGGGTCACAACAAACTGTGGAAAATTCTGAAGGAGCTGGGAATATCAGACCAGCTTGGAGAATTTTGAGCATTACTTTACTAGCATGTGAGATGAGTGCAATTGTGCGGTAGTTTGAGCATTCTTTGGCATTGCCTTTCTTTGGGATTGGAATGAAAACTGACCTTTTCCAGTCCTGTGGCCACTGCTGAGTTTTCCAAATTTGCTGGCATATTGAGTGCAGCACCTTCACAGCATCATCTTTCAGGATTTGAAGTAGCTCCACTGGAATTCCATCACCTCCACTAGCCTTGTTTGTAGTGATGCTTTCTAAGGCCCACTTGACTTCACATTCCAGGATGTCTGGCTCTAGATGAGTGATCACACCATCATGATTATCTGGGTCATGAAGATCTTTTCTGCACAGTTCTTCTATGTATTCTTACCATCTCTTCTTAATATCTTCTACTTCTGTTAGGTCTATACCATTTCTGTCCTTTATCGGGCCCATCTACTTTACCGTAATTACCTCTTTAATGTCCAGTCTCCAAATACAGTCTTCTGAGGTACTGAGGGTCAGGATTTTAATGTATGGATTTGGGAGAGGACACAGTCTAGCCCATCACATAGAGTAATACTGGATTTCTAAAAGGGGGTGAGAAATGTTGTCTATTTTCTGAAAGAGTTTATGAAATTGGTATATTTCCTCTTAGGTGTCTGGTAGAATTCATCAGCAAAACCAGTTTTTTGTGGAAAGGTGTTATTTACTACCAGTTTCTTTAACTGATAAAGGACTGTTCAAGTTTTTTATTTAAGTGAGCAAGTGAGTTTTGCTAATTTGCCTGCTAAGGGATTTCTCCATTTCACCCAAGATATTGAGTTTGTTGACATAGGTTCATAAATATTAACACTTCTTTATGCTTTAAATGTTTGTAGGGTTTGGAAGGATGTCCCTTCTTTCTTTCATTCCTGATGCTGATAATTTGTGTTTTCTCTCTCTTTCTCTCTTTTTTCTTTTTGCCTTGAATAGTTTAGCCAGAGGATTGTCAGTTTTATTAGTCTTTTCCAATAACTCTATTTCACTGATATTTGGCTTTGTTTTTTTAATTCTACTTTGAGTTTTATCTTCTTTTTCTAGCCTTGAATACAGAAGGTTACATTTTTTTCTGAGAAAAATTTAATTCTAGTAGTTTCCTTTGCTAATCTTGCAGTAATTTTCATTCAGTTCCATAAACTTTTTTTATCCTTTCCATTGTGATTGGAAGAATGGGCTACTTAGACGTATTTTAATTTCTAAATGAGAATTCTCTGGCTATCATTTTGTTATTGACTCCTAATAGAATGTAGCTTTGTTCAGAGAATAGGATTTGTATGAATTCAGCCCTTTTAAATTACTGACTTCTTTCATTTTCTACCATAGACTTTATCTTGGTTCATGTTCCATATGCATTTGAAAAAAATGAGTATTCTCCTGTGTGTCGACTGGTATATTCTATAAATGTCAAGTTTGTTGATGTGTTAAGCTCTGTACACCCACACTGATTTTCTGTATACTTGTTCTGTCAGTTAATGAAAGAGGTGTTAAAATCTTTAACCATGCCATGTGTAATTGTGGGTTTTACTATGTTTCCTTGCAATTCTTTCAGTTTTTGTTTCATGTTTTTTGCAACTTTAGTAGTAGGGCACACCCAGTTAGAGTTGGTAGGTTCATCCCCTTATCATTTTGAAATGTCCTTGCTTATTACTGGGAAGGTTTGTTGGTCTGAAATCCATTTAGTCTCTTAGCATAGCTCCTCCAACTTTATTTTCTTAAATGTTTACATTGTATATGTTTTTGTCCTTCACGGCTTCTATGTCTGTTTCAAAGTAGGATACTTGTAGACAGCTTATGGTTGAGTCTTTTTTACTTACTATGACAATTTGCCTTTTAATTGGCTTGGTTAGACTTTTTGCATTTTAACGTAATATATGCTTGGTTTTATGTATACATCTTCCTTGCTCTTTGTTTTCTATTTGTCCTTTCTATTCTTCTATTCCTTCTCTCTCTTTTTTTCCCCTTCTTTCCCTGGCTTCTTTTGGATTAATTGTGTATTTTTAATATTTCTCTTTTGCTTCTACTGTTGACTTATTAGTAATACTTGTATGGGATGTGTGTGTGTGTGTTCGGAGGAAGTGCTTGCCCTAGGGTTTATAATACTCATTTTTAATTTTTTATAGTCTGCCTTCAAATAATGTTATGTCACTTCATAAACAGTGTAAGAATTTTGTAATCATATGCCTCCATTCTGTAGGATCCATCCCAGTTACTGCCTCATGGCCAGAAGTGTAAGTTCTATGTTTGTGTGTGTGTGTGCGTGCATGCGTGCTCAGTTGTGTCTGGCTGTGATTTCATGGACTGTAGCCCACTCAGCTCCTCTGGAATTTTTTCAAGCAAGAGTACTGGAGTGGGTTGCCATCTCCTTCCCCAGGGCATCTTCCCGACCGATCCAGGGATAGAACCGGCATCTCTTGTCTCCTGCTTTGGCAGACAGATTCTTTACCACTGCACCACCTGGGAAGTCATACGTTCTGTTTTCTTTTTCTTAAAAAAAAAAAAAAAAAAGAAGAAGAAGTAAAATGCATACCATATAAGAGTCACCATTTAAAGAGCACAATTCAGCACATTTGCAGTGTTGTGCAGCCATCACCACTAGTAGTTGCCCTGTGGCACGTGGGATTTTAGTTCCCTGACCAGAGATCAAACCTGCGTTCCCTGCATTGGAAGGCAGATTTTCAACCACGGGACCACCATGGAAGTCCCCAATGGAATATTTTTTCAAAAGTTACTTTAAAAACTCCGGGTGGAAATACAAGGAGCACATCTTCTACATGGCTATAAGGAATACATCTTCCACGTGGGCTGGTGTTTCTTTCTCCTGATGATGGGACTGACACCCGATGGTGGGACTGACACCATCAGGGCTCCTCTCGTGGCTCAGCTGGTATCGAATCTGCCTGTGATGCAGGAGATGTGGGTTCACTCCCTGGGTTGGGAATATCTGCTGGAGAAGGAATAGGATACTCACTTCAGTATTCTTGGGCTTCCCTTGTGGCTCAGCTGGTAAAGAATTCACCTGCAATATGGGAGACGTGGGTTCAATCCCTGGGTTGGGAAGATCCCCTGGAGAAGAGAAAGGCTACCCACTCCAGGATTCTGGCCTGGAGAATTCCATGGATTATATAGTCCATGGGGTTGCAAAGAGTGGGTCAGGACTAATCACTTTCACTTTCTTTCATTGTCTAATGAACATGTTAGGTATGGTATCTCCCCTGTCCATACTTTTGTAGCCCCTCCTGCTTATGCACCCTTGTTTTTCTAATGTGTGAACCTGCTGTCTCTCCTAGCTCATTGGTCTGTGATGGTTGCTTTTCTGAATTAATGACTAAAATATAACAGTTGGATTTTGTTGGTATTGGCATGAAACAGTATTTATTTTGTATCAATAATATTTTCTGTCTCAGGAATTTGAATTTAAAAAGGAAAACATTTGAATTGGCCTATTTTTTAAAAATATTGACGTTCTTAAAGTAGTACTGATGCTTGAAGGGCTATACTGTTGACCCTTGAACAGCACAGTAGGTGGGATGCCCACCCTCTGTCCAGTTGAAAATCCACTTTAACTTAAGTCAACCCTTCAAATCCACAGTCTCTCCACATCTGTGCATTCAACCAAATGGAGATTGTGTTGTACTGTAGTATTTATTATTGAAAAAAATCTGTGTGTAAGTGGACTCTCATAATTCAAGCCTGTGTTGTTCAAGGGTCAGTTGTATATTGCAAGCTGAGATATCCTTGAGACACAGAAAAAGAAACATTAGTCACATTAATAGCAGAGCTCTGGTGAAGATCTGTATTCCATGTAAGTGCACTGAAGTCCCTAGATCCACCTTGAATTTAACACCAGATCCTGTGAGCCCTGGTGATACTGTTTGGTATGAGACAATTCTCTTAATTGTTCCACTTACAACTCACAAGCCTAATTGAAATTCTTCTCTAACTGTAAGCCTTTCGTGGTTAGAACTGCTACTCTGAGTAGTGGAATCTTCGGAATGTGTGAATAAAATAAGATCCAGGAGGAAATTGAGAGTGTATTGGGGTGATTTCATACTGGGAGGAATCAGTAGTGACACTCTTTGGCCATATTTGCTTTCCTGATCCGTCTACTTTTTTGTAGAGGATTGAGGTGGACTGAACACCAGAGCTTGGCTCCCTTGCTTCTCTTTTCATGCCTATCACTTGTTGTGTTAATCATGGTGTCCTTTTCCCCCCTAGCCTACGTGGTCTCATTAAAAAAAAAAAAAAAGCAAAAAACAAAAACTCTACTCCTGAGACTCTACCAGAGCTATTTTAAATGCCCTACCCGCCTCTTTTTTTTTGTTTTTTTTTAAATTTCATAGTTAAATTACAGAGTCTAAAAATTTTGCCTTGTCTTTCTTTTTTTCTTTACCTTTCCTGTGCTTATTCAGAGAATCCTGTGATATAAGACAAAGTTAAACGTGGAGATAGGAAAGGAATCTTTTTTATAAAATACAGGATAAATTTAATCTCTATTAAAAGGGCAATTTAAGTTTTCTAGGGCTTTTATCATATCAAATGAAGTTAGGAAGGAGTGAGATGAATGGACAGAGGCTGGCACTTAACTGTTCTCTGTGAAGATTGGTGCTTGGGATCTAGTGTTATCTGTATAGGTGTTAAAAATGATTTGAAGTTATTATTTTCCTTTTCATTTATTTCCTTGTCTTTCAGTCCTGAATCCACTTAGGGCCAACTGAGAATGAAGGGTAGCTTGGGGATGGTCGCAAAGCAGCTGGTTTAAGGGGAAGGAGGAAGCTAGGGAAGTGTCAAGTTTTGGACATTTTGAGGGGAAGGAAGAAACATTTCTGTGGCTGACTTTTGTTGGGTGTCTTTCACTCTTGAAGGATGTATATACATTTCAACATATTCAAAATAATTTTTTCCAAGGATTTCTCAATACTGATAGTGATTTGAAATGTCATGGTCACAGTGATACATGTGTTTGTTTCCTTTATGTTCTGATGGAAAGGGCACTGGACTTGGAATTAAGAGCCCTGAGATTTAACTTTGGGCAAATGAATGTTTGAGTTGTGTTTTTTTTTCTTTTTTTTCATTTATAAACTGAGATGTAATGGTATATCATTGTAGGATTGTGAGGTTTAGATTATATAATGCATGTATGAAGACACTGTAACTTATAAAATCACCGAAAGGAATCAGGTGGTGTTTGCCAGGATTTCACATTTGGTACCAAAATATGAAAGTGGTTCTTTGATCCTGTTAGGTAAGATAAGTTGTAACCACTCCTTATTTTCCTAAATGACTCTTAATTGTACCTAGTTCTGATTATCTTGATAATGTTTTTTTGTATAATACTTAACATTTGAAAAATCGAATGCTTGGTTAGTTAAAATCAGTGCTACTAGAATCATTTGACACATTTTGTGGAAGCATAATAGAACTAGTGTTGCTATCAAAATATGTATGGATTGACCAATGGCCTTATTATTGTACCATTTACTATCATTTGGTAGGTTTGGATGCTGGTTTTGAAGCAGCTAATACATATAAAAGGAAGAGTATAAATAAGGCACTGATTGAAAATTTAACTTGAGTGTCAAGCCAGTTGTTATGAAACCCTTGCTTAATTGAGATGATGTGCATTATAAATACAAAATAGTGAACTAAAAAATAATTTTCTGTATTATATCTGTTCTGCTCTGTTGGTTCTTAATGTAGTTAAAGGACGCACATAACCTTTTGGCAAGCTTAAGGGTTGTGCAGTGTAATATCTACCTTTAGTTTTGGCAGCTGCTATGAATTTATCTTCTTCACAAGATTCAACAGAAGATCATTATTTTAATAAACAATGGTAAGATGAAAATATCAGATAATCACTACTAGTGTGGTTCAGTCCATGGTCTATCAAAAGTTTTGTGGTAAGGTTGCAAAATCAGATACCTGAAATGGCCATCTGGTTTTCTCTTAAATCAGTATCCATTATGCTCATTTGCTCTTATGTCTTTTTCTTTATTTCTAAGTTTTCCTGAGTTCTTTAACGTCTTTTAAAATAAGTTTTTCTTCCTAATAATTGATTTCTGAGGTTGCCTAATTGAGAATTTTCTTTATCTTTCAATGCTTTGTAATTTTCTTTATTTCTTCTTGTCCATCTTAAAATATTAGGTTGTAATTTCCATTTGTCTTACTGTTTTCCTCTTGTGCTTACATTGTTTCTAGGGATGAGATTATGCTCTATATTCAGTTGTGAACTCTTCCTGCTGCTTATATTTTAGAATGATTAAACATAAAATATGTTTCATATTTATATTTATTGTTACCGCTTTTAGAGTTCTTTCTGTCTTTGTGTATATTTGCTATCTTTGTATTCCTTATTCCAGTTCAGTTCAGTTGCTTAGTTGTGTCGGACTCTGCAATCCCATGGACTGCAGCACGCCAGGCTTCCCTGTCCATCACCAACTCCTGGAGCTTGCTCAAACTCATGTCCACTGATTCCGTGATGCCATCCAATCTTTGGCCCTCTGTCGTCCCCATCTCCTCCTGCCTTCAGTCTTTCCCAGCATCAGGCTATTTTCCAGTGAGTCAGTTCTTCACATCAGGAGGCCAGAGTATTGGAGCTTCATCTTCAGTCAGCATCAGTCCTTCCAATGAATATTCAGGACTGATTTCCTTTAGGATTGATTGATTTGATCTCCTTGCAGATTCTCAAGAGTCTTCTTCACCACCACAGTTCAAAAGCATCAATTCTTCAGTGCGCAGCTTTCTTTATGGTCCCACTGTCACATCCATACATGACTACTGGAAAAGCCACAGCTTTGACTATATAGGCCTTTGTTGACAAAATAATGTCTCTGCTTTTTAATATGCTGTCTAAGTTTGTCATAGCTTTTCTTCCAAGGAGCAAGCACCTTTTAATTTCATGGCTGCAGTCACCATCTGCAGTGATTTGGGAGTCCAGGGATATAGTCTGTCACTGTTTCCGTTGTTTCCCCATCTATTTGCCATGAAGCAGTGGGACCAGATGCCATGATTTTAGTTCTTTGAGTGTTGAGTTTTAAGCCAGCTTTTTCACTCTCCTCTTTCACTTTCATCAAGAGGCTCTTTAGTTCCTCTTCGCTTTCTGCCATAAGTGTGGCGTCATCTGCATATCTGAGGTTATTGATATTTCTCCTGGGAATCTAGATTCCAGNAATTTGCCTGTTACTCCAGGTGTTTCTTGACTTCCTACTTTTTCATTCCAGTCCCCTATAATGAAAAGGACATCTTTTATGGGTATTAGTTCTAAAAGGTCTTGTAGGTCTTCAAAGAACCGTTCAACTTCAGCTTCTTCAGCTTCTTTACTGGTTAAGGCATAGACTTGGATTACTGTGATATTGAATGTTTTGCCTTGGAAACGAACAGAGATCATCTGTCGTTTTTGAGATTGCATACAAGTACTGCATTTCAGACTCTTTTGTTGACCATGATGGCTACTCCATTTCTTCTAAGGGTTTCCTGACCACAGTAGTAGATATAATGGTCATCTGAGTTAAATTCACCCAATCCATTCCATTTAATTCTCTGATTCCTAGAATGTCGACGTTCACTCTTGCCATCTCCTGTTTGACTACTCCCATTTTGCCTTGATTTATGGACCTAACATTCTAAGTTTCTATGCAATATTTCACTTTACAGCATCGGACCTTGCTTCTATCACCAGTCACATTCACAACTGTGTATTGTTTTGCTTTGGTTCTATCCCTTCATTCTTTCTGGATTTATTTCTCCACTGATCTCCAGTAGCATATTGAGCACTTACTGCCCTGGGGAGTTTCTCTTTCAGTATCCTATCATTTTTCCTTTTCATACTGTTCAACAAGTAATTAGGAGCCAAATCTTCTGGGATATTGTGGGCATTTCAAGGCTTTGCTTTCACTCTGAATGAGATAAGAAGCCTGCTGAGTACTTTGAATATAGTGAGAAAATGTTATTCATATTTTTAAATTATCACTATATCTATGTAACAGTAAGAAAAAGACAAGTTTTAGACTCTATTTGGCATATCTTAATACCTTGAAATTGTGACTTCTTTGAAATAACTGGGAGTACATTGGGTGTTTTTAAGTTAAAATAATGATTTAGAATATTCACATTCTTAATATCTTATAAAGTAAACTTGAAAATATTTTCCTCCCTTTGGGTAGGAGAAGAGTGACATGGATATTTAATGGCTGTATCTGTATCTCTGAAGATGGTGGGTTGGTTGGTTTAGTTGCTAAGTCACGTTCTATTCTTGCAACCCCAAGGACTGTAGCCTGCAAGGCTCCTCTGCCTTTGGCATTCTCCAGGCAAGAACGCTGGAATGGGTTGCCATTTCCTTCTCCAAAGGATCTTCCTGACCCAGGAATCGAACCAGGGTCTTCTGCATTGCAGGCAGATTCTTTACCAACTGAGCTATGAGGGAAGTCCAATCTCTAAAGATACATAGCACTAAAACAAGGAAAATTTTAGTAACTAAAACTAGAAAAAATATGTTCATTTAAAATGTGGCTCAGGAGTCTTCCTGAGCCACAGGAATCGAGACCTGGGTTCGATCTCTGGGTTGGGAAAATCTCCTGGAGAAGGGAAAGGCTTCCCACTCCAGTATTCCATCCTGGAGATTTCCATGGACTCTATAGTCCATGGGATGGCAAAGAGTTTGAAACGACTAAGCAACTTTCAAAATGAATTTTGTCATGTGTTTAATTTAAATGTAAGTAGTTTAACAAGAGCTTTGTTTATATTTCAAAAGTTTAATGAAAAAAACTCAAAAACACAGCAAAACTATTGAACAAGTGGAATTAAAACATTACATGTTTCATATTTTCTAGAGTTTTGGGGGGCTTCTTGTATTTAATTAGCCACTTTAATTTTGTATCACTTTATTTTCTTTTCAGTTGATTTCTATGAGGCCCTTATAGTTCAGGATATAATTTGAACATCTAAGGATGCTGAATAAAGCTGAAGAGTATCTTTGTAGCCTATTTAATCTAGGCCAAGCTGGGAAAATTACAAAAGTGAAGTATCAATCTGGCAATTCCTGTTTTTCTGAGGTACATAAAAATCTACCCATTTAAGCACTAAGCCCTAAAAGAATGAGACAACTAAAGCCTGATATTACCATGTGTGCCTATCGGTTTCCACAAGGGTTTGTATGGCAATCATTAACTCATGGACATTTTACAAATGAATAGTTTTAGTTTTTATTTATTAATAAATTTATTCATGACTTAATAATTCCCTATATGCTAAGACCCAGGGCAAATGTATCATCTTCTTAGAAGTTGTATTCTCATGAGGTAATAAAGTTGTTGTTCAGTTGTAAAGTCGTCTCCTACTCTTTGCAACCCTACAGATCTGTCCTCCACTGTGTCCAGGAGTTTGGAGAAGGCAATGGCACCCCACTCCAGTACTCCTGCCTGGAAAATCCCATGGACAGAGGAGCCTGGTGGGCTGCAGTCCATGGGGTCGCCAAGTCAGACACGACTGAGTGACTTCACTTTCACTCTTTGCAACCCTACAGATCTGTCCTCCACTGTGTCCAGGAGTTTGTTCAGATTCATGTCCATTGAGTTGGTTATGCTATGTAACCATCTCATCCTCTGCCGCACAGTCTTCCTTTTGCCTTCAATCTTTCCCAGTACCAGGGTCTTTTCCAAGTAGTCATTTCTTCGCGTCAGGTGGCCAAAGTATCGGAGCTTCATTTTCAAAAACAATCCTTCCAGTGAATATTTAGAGCTGATTTCCTTTGGAATTGAATGATTTGCTCTCCTTGCAGTCCATGGGACTCTTAAGATTCTTCTCAGCACCACAGTTTTAACGTTAGGTTTTCAGAGTTCAGCTTTCTTTATGGTCCAACTCACATCCTTAAATGACTACTGGAAAAATCATAGCTTTGACTAGACGGATGTTTGTTGGCAAAGTCATGTCTCTGCTTTTTTAATATGATATCTAGGTTTATCATAGCTTTCCTTCCAAGGAGCAAGTGTCTTTTAACTTCATGGCTGCAGTCACCATCCACAGTAATTTTGGAGCCCAAGAAAAGAAAATTTGTCGTTACTTCCACTTTTTCCCCTTCTATTTGCCATAAAGTGATGGGACTGAATGCCATGATCTTAGTTTTTTGAATGTTGAGTTTCAAGCCAATTTTTTCACTCTCTGCTTTCATCCTCAATTTTTTCACTCTCCTCTTTCATCCTCATCAAGAGGCTTTTTGGTTTCTCATCACTTTCTGACATTAGAGTGGTATCATCTGCATATCTGGGTTGTTGGCATTTCTCCTAGCAATCTTGATTCCAACTTGTGATTCATCCAGCTCAGCATTTCACATGATGCATTCTGCATATAAGTTAAATAAACAGGGTGACAATATTCATCCTTGTTATGTGCCTTTCCCAATTTGGAACCAGTCCATAGTTCAAGTGGGCCTTAGGAAGCATTACTAAGAAGAAAGCTAATGGAAGTGATGGAATTCCAGCTGACTTATTTTGAATCCTAAAAGATGAAGCTGTTAAAGTGCTGTACTCAATATGCCAGCAAATTTGGAAAACTCAGCAGTGGCCACAGGACTGGAAAAGGTCCGTTTTCATTCCAATCCCAATAAGGGAAAGAATTTTCAAATTACTGCACAATGATACTCATTTCTCATGCTAGCAAGCTAATGCTCAAAATCCTTCAAGCTAGGCTTCAACAGTATTTGTACTGAGAACTCCCAGATGTACAAACTGGATTTGGAAAAGGCAGAGGAAACAGAGATCAAATTGATAGATAATGTGAATGAATAACCCAGTAGATTTTCTAAAATAAGCTTTCTGGCATAGAGAAGAGGAGTTGGAATTGTTCATTAATCAGGGATGAGCTTGACATGTTCCAAAATAGTGAAAAGCTTGATGACTTTAGAAACTTGTTATATTTGAGGAACAATGAAAGCTTTTCATATATGTTGTATATATGTGGATATAAGATATATAAATATATATATCTTATTATTTCCATTTCTCTGAAGAACTTTGACTAATACGGTACTAACTTTTATATTAAGCCAAAAAGTTCAAGACAAAAAGATATCCATACTGTAATGATTCTACAAACCTCTAAATACAATAAAAATACATATCAAAGTAGCCAGAAAAAAAAAAAACTACAGTTGAACAGTAATTAGGGTGATATCTGATTTCCCCAAGGCAACAAGTAAATTGAAAATAAATAAAATTTCCAAATAAGTAAATAAGAAATGTAAATCAATAAAGTTTCTTGAAAGTTCTAAAGAAAATAGCAGTAAACACAAGACTGCATATTTCAAAATTATGTTCTGAGGAAAAAAGCCATTATCAGAGAAAAAAATCCTGAATGAGCTCATTATCAACAGACTTTCACTCAAGGAGAATCTGAAGCATATATTTTAGAAAAATAGAGAAGGGGGATGCCAAAAAATTGTCATAAAGGGAAAATAGCAACATGCTAGAAAAATGGTGACAAAAGTGTAAACTTGTTAACAAGCACAAACATAGCTGGCTTAACTGTAGCAATGATGCCTAATATGCAAGCTTAAAAATTTAAGAAATAATAATTTTTGATAGCCTCAGCAAATGAGTCAGAAGAAGGTTGTTAAGAGTAAAACTGTTTTTCAAAATGAGAGTAAAGATGTTGATGAGACTACAGGAAGATCCCCTGGAAGAGGAAATGGCAATCCACTCCAATTTCCTACTGGAGACTACAGCTGACCCTTGAACAATGTAGGATTACAGGCAAGCACACTGCAAATGGTCTAAATCCACCTGTAGTATAAACTGCAGATCCTGTAGTCATTTATGACATGTAAATCACAGAACACAGAGGACTTTTAGGGCACTGATAAAACTGTAGCATGTGATAGCTATAGATACATGTTATTATACCTTTGTCCAAACCAATGGAATATAAAACACCTAGAGAGAACTCTTATTTAAACTATGGACTTTAGGTGACTATGCTGTGTCAACGTAGGTGCATAAGTTTTAACAAATGCCCCAATTGGATAAAGAATATTGTGCATGTGGGGAGGAGGGACAGAGAAGGCAATGGCAACCCACTCCAGTACTCTTGCCTGAAAAATCCCATGGACAGAGGAGCCTGGTAGGCTGCAGTCCATGGAGTCACTAAGAGTCAGACACGACTGAGAGACTTCACTTTCCCTTTTCACTTTCATGCATTGGAGATGGAAATGGCAACCCACTCCACTGTTCTTGCCTGGAGAATCCCAGGGATGGGGAAGCCTCGTGGGCTGCCGTCTATGGGGTCGCACAGAGTCAGACACAACTGAAGCAACTTAGCAGCAGCAGCAGCAGGGGAAGGGGAACAAGCGATCAATAGGCAAATCTTTGTACCTTCCCCTCAGTTTTACTGTGAACCCAGAAACTGCTCTAAACATAAAGTAAAAAACCAAGTCAAGCCCCTTAATAATACTAAGAAACTAACATTGCTACAGTACTAGTAACTCAACCATAACAACAACAAGAAAATTATGTGCTTATATAGTACAGTAAGAACAGGCTTCCTGCATGGTTCAACAGTATAGAATTTGCCTGCAATTCAGGAAACACCAGTTTGATCCCTGGATCAGGGAGATCTTCTGGGAGAGGAAATGGTAACCCACTCCAGTACTCTTCCCTGGAGAATCCCATGGACGGAGGAGCCTGGTGAACTACAGTCCATAGAATCACAGAGTCAGATATGATGGAGACCACATGCATGTATAATACAATAAGGGCTACAAATAAATACTACCGATATGTAGTATTGACTGTTGAGAAAGATCCATGTAGGCAGGTCCAGACAGATAAAAACCATGTTGTTCATGAATCAAATGCATATTGATTTAAACATGTATGCAAATGCTTCTAAGAAAAGAGACTACAGCATGTACATTCTTAAACACAGGGAAAAGAAAAAGAAGAAAGAAAGGAGAAAGGGAGAAAAAGAAAGCACAAAATAAAAAGATGGAAATCTAGACATAATAGTAATTACAATCAACTAAAAAGGACAAAATATTTCATTTGAAAGATCAAAAACTAAACTAAAGCCAATGAGGCACTATGTACAAGAAATATGTCTTCAAAATAAGTATTCAGAAAAAAATGAAAAGATGAAAATTAAAATCTGATGGGGTCACAAAGAATCGGACACAGCTGAGTGACTGAACTGAACTGAACAGTTAAGAAAATGAACCACACAGTAATTTGAATGAGAAGATGAATATAATGGATAACTAAATTATGATAAAGCAGTAACTGTAAAGATATAATGAGAACTCTAAAGGGTAGCCAAGGGCAGAAGAAGAATATGCGAGGAAGAGCTGGCTTGAAAGAGGAAAAAGCACCCCAAGGCTGGATGTCAGACCTCACTGAAGGTGTGACTGCAGGCCATGGACTGTGCAGGGTTTCTGGAGCCAGAACTGCATTGCCACGGTGCGGAGTTCTCAGAATTTCTATTCCACTTAATGTGAACACTAGTGGAGCAGAAGGAGTCAGTTGCAGGGGATGCAATAGGACTGTATCGATAGGTAGATTGTGTCCTTGCACTCATGGAACTTACAATTTGATGTTTGGTCCTCTTATAAGAGTAACAATGTAACACATGGACATAATACTCTCTAATTTAGTGAAGACAATATATCAATTATCCTCTAACTTCTCTCTTATTTAGTTTAAACATTACAACTTTTGCTTTCCACTGAATCAACTATCTCTCTTTAAACACCTCTGCTTGTCTTCTGTGAATCATCTCTAGGATCGTTCATGTATCTTCAGTTCACTGAATGTGACAGAACACTCAATTAAAAGAAGATTGGCATTCTTATCATGTCAATTCTTGAATGACTCATCCTTTAACGTATTTAGAAGTATGTTAACTTCTGTTCAAGCAGTCACTCATAAACCTACCTTTGTTCCGGAGTTTGTGCTTTTTAATCCTACTCTATCCTATACATGTAATCTTAATTGGAGAATTCTTTTCTCTGCTAATCGAAATTCTAAGTAGAACAACTCCGAAGACACTTAATGTGGGGGACAGACTTAAACGATCTTATTTGCTAGCCCAAGGTGATTGTCAGCTGTTACCTGTTGCTTTAGCCTTCAAACAATGCATATGAAACTAAGAATGGGAAATATTCAAAGGTGAACTGGTTAATCAAAATGTCACATGGAAAAGAGTTGAAAGCCTTCCTAAAATCAAATTCTATCACTTCTTTTTTAAAATTTTTTAATTTTTATTTTTATTTATTTTTTTTACTTTATTTTACTTTACAGTACTGTATTGGATTTGGCATACATTGACATGAATCCGCCACAGGTGTACATGAACTCCCTACTTCTTTTATGTCTCTTTGTCTACATAACCTATCTGCGAGATTACAACACATCTTTCAGAATTGTATGTTCTGTCTCAGACTCTTCTGTGATCACTACATTGTGCATTAATCATTCTGTTATTTTCAGTCATCACACTGACAATAACTGCCCTCAATATAACTTAGAGAATCAATTTTTCCTTCCTTTTAAAAGAATGGAAACAACATTCTGTTTCCTAATTCTTTCATAAACTAGTAAAACAATGAGTTTTTATTATTTCCCACCTTTCAAATTATATTTAGGGGAAACTGCTAATAAAAGCAGTTTGGGGCTTTCCTGGGGGCACAGTGGTAAAAAAAAAAAAGTCCACCTGCCAATGCTGGAGATTCAAGAGACTCAAATTTGACCCCTGGGTCAGGAAGATACCCTGGAGCAGGAAATGGCAAACCACTCAAGTATTCTTGCCTGGGAAATTAACAAAGGACCCTGGCAGGTTACAGTCCATAGCGTCAAAAACAACCACTAACGGAAGTGATATAGCACACACTTGACATTGCATATAAGTATTATCATACTCATTTTAAAATGAGGAAATTGAAGTTCATAAGTTCAAGAACCATGTAAGTGATGGAGCTACAGAGTCACGTGCTTTCTCTCTGTCTTCCAGATTTCCATTTTCATATTACAGTTACTAATTTTTCCTTATACTTTTTTACCACTTTCACTTAAAATATTGGAAGAATATGTAAAATGTTTGTCACAGCTCCTGAATTAATTATACATAGACATATTATTTTTATTCTTAAACTTAAAACACTTAAAATATTCTTCAGAATTAATTTAATATTTTTATGTTATAGAGAGGAATATTTCATTCACCTTCAAGAAATATCCATCAATAGAGATGCAGATGTTGAGAATGGACTTGTAAACACAGGATGGGGAAGGAGAGGGTGGGATGAATTGGGAGAGGGGTATTGACATATACACAACACCATGTGTAAAACAGATAGCTAGTGGGAAACTTCTGTATAAAACAAGGAGCTCAGCTTGCTGCTCTGTGTTGACCTAGAGGGGTGGTATGGATGGGAAGGAGGAAAGCTCAAGAGGGAGAGGATATATGTACACATATAGCTGATTCACATTACTATCAGCACAAACTAACACAACGTTGTAAAGCAATTATAGTCAAATTTTAAAAATGAATAAATAAAATTTTAAAAAGAGACAATATCTTGTATGTGTGCGTGTGTGCATGCTAAGTGGCTTCAGACTTGTTTGACTCTTTGTGACCCTGTGGACTGTAGCCCACCAGGGTCCTCTGTCCCTGGGATTTTCCAGGGAAGTTCTGCAGTGGGTTATCAAACCCTCCTCCAGGGAATCTTCCTGACCTGGGGATTAAGATGCATCTCTTATGTCTCCTGAATTGGCAAGTGGGTTCTTTACCATCAGTGCCATCTGGGAAGCCCAGAAATAAGTAAGTGTATGTAATTCATGAGAAGGCTCTAATCTTGCCTTCTACTTAAGTGACTCTGGTTAAGTCACCTGCATTTTCTCTGAGCCTCAGTTTCCTCCTCTGTCAATCAAAAGAAGTGGGCTTAACAATCAGAAATCCATTTCAGCTCCAGGGTTCTGTATTGTTTTGTACTTGCTTCATTTAGCCCAGTGAGTTATTTTCATTACAGCCATAAAATGTGGTTTAGTTGGGCTTGATCTAACCCAGCCAAACCATTGGATTTGTATGTCTGTGTTGACACAGCCAGGTGGAGGTCAAGGACGCCAGTAACTGGCAGCAATACAGGACCTTTGTGCTGATCTTTGCCTTTCACACAGCACGTGGGCCAGTGGAAATGGTGTATTTTGTATTTGATCAGTCTGAGCAGAGCTATGCTTGGCACTCTCATTGCTCTGCTTAAGATTCTCTTAAGTTTTTGTCAAAAACAGTGACCTGTTCTATTTCATATATGAAAGCTTCACATTAAAAGAATATGAGGTAGCAAATATCTTTACTGAAGCTCTGCTGGCAGCTGAAATCACTGACAACTTCCTGGCTGTGATTCATAATCTATATCGGTGCCTTTGAGACAGCAGGCTATTGATTTTTCCCTGTCTATAATCCAAGACCATATACAGAGCTTGTTAGACATCTGTGGGAATATAAACTGAGTTTTGATACAAGTTAGGAAGTTTCTTTTAGTGGGGCACTTAAATTTTTGTCTTAGAGAAAATCCTTACACAACTGTAATCTTGGTGAACTTTTTAAAAACAAATGATTCAGTGTGTTAGCTTGCAGGCTTTGAGACAGAGGACTCAGTGAGATTTGAAATTTCTTTTCTTTTGCCCAGAATTTAAATAAAATAATTTTCTCCAGTGGTAGGAGAAATAATAATGATAAATAATGATCAGGCTTTTTCTCTTCTTTTTACCTAAAAATACTTTTATTTGATGAAACTAATTAAGATGAATTTCAAGTGCATTAGGGAGATAAATGTAGGGCATGGACCTAAATAAAACTGCTAAAACAGTCATACGGGATGAACAATAAAGACACTTCTGAAGAAAAGTGAATAGGGCTCATACATGTCAAAAACTGTGTATCTATTTCCCTGAAAAATATGTAACTATTTCTAATTCATTGCATATGTGTCTTACCAAAAAAAGAAAATGGATTTCTTTTTTTAAGTAGACATCTCAGAGAGAACAAAGGAAAATATTAGGTTTTTCCATAAGGTATTTTCTTAAATAGCAGAGTATATAATGCTTATCTAATCCTATCACTTTTGAAAGAGAAGCCATATTACAAAGTAAAGTATATACACGTAGAAATTGAAAGAAAGAAAAGGTATCCAATGTATACAATTAATACTTATCCAAAGTTTATAATTTCTAAACAAAATTCACCTGAAATGAGATGAAAATTCACCTTGCACTTTTTATATAGTACTCTTTCTAACTCTATTTTTGGTCAAATGTTTTATTTAAATAAAAATAACACCTGATATTTATAGATGATACATTATGTGCTAAAAGCGCTTTTAAACACTTAACATGGGCAACTCACTGACCCTCACAATAATCCTGAAGGAGGGATAATGATACTATTATATTAATAAATATTGTACTATTAATATGCTATGATACTAAAACTATTTTCTCATGCAGACACTGAGGTACAGAGATGTTATATAGCCCAAGTTCAGACAGCCAGTAAAAGTTGAAGTCAAGAGTCAAATCCAAGCAGCAGAAATCAGGAGATTACACTCAAACTGCTTGTTTATCTTCTCTTGGAATATTTCAAGTTACTTTAGGGCAAAAATTGTTAATTCATTTTTGTATCACCTGCAGTACCTAACATATTTCCTTATAAATACATTATCTATAAATAATTATAGGATATATCGAATCATAGATAAAACATGTAAGGAAAATAAAATTAGATAAAAATTAATCCATATGAGGACCCCCACACTTAGAATAAAACACAGCACTAAGAATAATGTTTTTCACTATTTTTTTAACCAATGCTGTATTTCAGTGAAGTCTTCCCTGTTAATCTGTCTGGTTTCTGCAAATGCCCTAGATTATATTAATAATGCATTTTTTGAAGTTGAAATAATAGGAAAAATGGGAATTGTATCCCAAATATTTTTTAAGTGTTACTTTATCTTATACCCTGGCCTCAAGTCACTTATTTAGCTTCTCCACACAAACATCTTCATATGTACACTTTAGTTTTATTAATATATTTATAAATCTTTTCAACTGTAAAAGATTTATAAATTATCTGTTGAGAATAATAGCACACAAAATATCTTAATGCCAAAAATCCATTTTGTATTTAAAAAAATTGTGAGTGCCATAAAGTAAAAAGCTAGCAGACCGTTGAAATTCATCAAAAAAAACTGAACAGAACAATTGGGCCTTCATCTAAAAAGATAATTCTCTTAATGTAAGAAAAGAGTGAACTAGGGGAAATAATAACAACAGCAGCAACAATTGCACAGCAGCAGAAAGAAAATGAATGCTTCTAATTAAAAGGCAATCTCTGAAAATCATTCACCACTGGGACCAGGAAAAATAATTTTAGAAAACTATTTTAAACTCTCTGCAGGACTTAGGAAAGCTCAATGAAATAGATGTGTAAAGCCATATTAAAAGGATGAATTAAAATGAAAAGACCAGTTGATGTCATAAGGGAAAAGACATATGAGATTTAAAATATATATATATCTGAGTGAAGAGAAAAAGTATAGAAGCAGAATTAAAATCTTAATTTGAGGCAATGAAGACAGAAATAGACATATAAAAATAATGATAAAATATATTTTGTAATCTAGTTGAAATAAAATTGAAAAACCTACCTAAATTAAACATATTGAAATATATAAAATTCTCATAAAAAAAATAAAAAAGAAACCACAAATAAGTTACAATAAAAAGATTGAAGTAAAGAAATAAAAATCCTAGGATACCATGAATTTTTAGGTGAGTGTTACAAATTTTTAGGAAATAAATAATCCCTATTTTATGTTACTACAAAAAAGGCATAAAAATCATTAAAAAAAAATCAGCTAACTTAACCCTCTAGAGTTGGTGGGGGAAAAGGCATGATAAAACAGTAATCATCCCAGAATTAGAACCAGTTGAACATCAGAAAGCTATCATTGGGATTCATCATTATAATGAACTAAGAACAAAATTTATATCAATAAATACTATAATTACTGTATTAAAATACTAAGTATTATATAACTCAAAAATCTATACATTTAAAAATTATAGTTTGTAAACTTTAAAACCTACTTATGATTTAAAATAGCATAGCATATGGAGACTGCAAAAAATGAAAGAGAATTTCCTCAAGGTCATTCCACCAAAACTTGCAGCAAATACATTTAATAAGGAAATTTTAGTCACATTCCATTTAAGATGAGGGTAAAGGCAAAGGTGAAAATGACTGTTCAACATTTAAAAATTATAGTTTGTAAACTTTAAAACCTACTTATGATTTAAAATAGCATAGCATATGGAGACTGCAAAAAATGAAAGAGAATTTCCTCAAGGTCATTCCACCAAAACTTGCAGCAAATACATTTAATAAGGAAATTTTAGTCACATTCCATTTAAGATGAGGGTAAAGGCAAAGGTGAAAATGACTGTTCTTTCATTATAACATTGGAGATTCTGTCTACAGCATCAAAGAGAGAGAGAGAGGTTAAGTAAGTGGAATTGGAAGTGAGAACCAGCAGTTCTTTTCCGTTCTTGCCAAGCTTGTGAAAGAGCATGGGCTGCTTATTCTCTGAATGCTGGAGAACTATTAAGGAAAATACGGAACTAAGCAAACAACAGCAGACTGTGTATCTGAGGTCGTAGATGGCTCCTCTGAACTGGTAGAATTGGGAGAGAGGGTTTACAGTTGTTGGATGTGGCCATGAAGTCTGTACAATGCACAACTCCAGAAGAAGTTATTTGCATAAGCTAGCTTTATGTACAGTTGGGAAGGTCCCCTGGAGGAGGAAATGGCAACCCACTCCAGTATTTTTGCCTAGAGAATCCCATGGACAGAGGAGCCTGGCAGGCTACAGTCCATGGGGTCACAAAGAGCCAGACATGACTGAGCGACTAATACTAAGTAACCTGGAGGTCCCAGGGGAATGGCTGCAACTTGGAGCAGAGCCAAGAGGCTGGATGGCAATGCTCTGTTAGTATCAGTTAGCGAGAAACTGTCTGATTATTTTCTCTTTTCTTTCACCCACCTTTGGCTTATACCAATAATTGACTTCTCCATTCCTACAGCAATACTTCTCCATTCCTACAGCAATATTTGATAATGGGGTATATCCTTTGTGCAGCTATGGGGCGGGGGGGAGGAATTTACCAGGGTGAGAAGTTGGGCAAAACAAGATTTTTGGCCAATTTCTTGGGCATTCATTCCTTCACCTCTCACTTCCAGGCAGTCAAAGTGGGTAAAACATAATTCTTCCCAGTGTTATTCTCTTTGGGTGACAAGAATATTAACTGGAATTCTGTCATGCATAGGCATTGCCACACTGCAGATCAACTCTTTCCTTCTGGACTCACCAGAGACTAGAATATGGCCTTCTAAACTCCTTCAAACACTTTCGAGGACAGAGAAGCCTACAGCCTGCAAAGAATCTACCCCGATAAGCCAAGTATAGAGGCACAACAAACCAAGCAAAATGCAGTATCAAAAGCAGAACCACTGCAACAGATGGACCAAGGATATAAAAGAAATTAAAAATTTACTAAAATAGATATAGAAAATTAACAAAATAGATCTTTTATTTAATTAATTAAATAAAAATTAACAAAAATTTACATTTAAGATTTAAAAATAAAAACACTTTCGAGGACAGAGAAGCCTACAGCCTGCAAAGAATCTACCCCGATAAGCCAAGTATAGAGGCACAACAAACCAAGCAAAATGCAGTATCAAAAGCAGAACCACTGCAACAGATGGACCAAGGATATAAAAGAAATTAAAAATTTACTAAAATAGATATAGAAAATTAACAAAATAGATCTTTTATTTAATTAATTAAATAAAAATTAACAAAAATTTACATTTAAGATTTAAAAATAAATAAATACAATAGGTATGAAAATTAAGTATAAAATATTAGGCAGTTGATATGATCAGTCCAAACTGTTCTTATTTGCAGAGAAAATGACTGTCTACTTAGAAAATCCAAGAGAATAAAGGAACTAATAAAACAATTAAGAGATTTCATCAAAGTTATCAGATATATACTCAGCCTACAAAAATTAACCATCTAGAAATTATAACAAATAACAAGATTTTTTAGAAACAAACCTAACCACAAAATCACATATCCTTGATGATGAATATGTTAAGATTATTAAAGGACATTAACGAAGAACTAAATAAATGAAAAGAGACATGATGGTCATGGCTGGCAAAACATAACATAATATAGACATCAATTCACCCCAATTAGTCTATAAATTAAATTAAATGACAATTAATACCCTAACTTGGTTTTACTTCACAAGCTGATTCTAAAATTTATGTCAAAAATAAACTTCATCAATAGAAGAGATGAGTCAATAACTAAATTAAAGGAATATAATTTGCTTATTGGGTATTAAAATACATTGAAAAGTTAAAACAATAAAAGATGAGGAAGATTTTTGTGTTGGAAGAAATAAAATATATCATTGAAAGAGAAACTGATATTGCATGATAAATTCAGCAAAAAACATACAAATTACTTAGTAGATGGTATGGTGAAAACTGGCTCACTAAAGAAAAATAAAGATGATCTATACTTAGATAAAGTTAAATATTTCAAGTGAATCCATGACTTCTATATGGTAGATAAATGGAGGTCCCTTTGACCATGGAATAAGAAAAGTTTTCTCAATCAAGACTCAAAAATCACAAATCAGTTGGGTAAATCAATACATTTACTAAACACATGGCTTTAGTTTCAGAGCTTGGATCATAGGTAAATTTAAAGAACAACCAAAAGTAAACATATTTTTTTTGTGATGCCTAAAGCTTACAGGCAAATCTGGCTCAGTTTCTGTGGGGTCACTGCTCCTTTCCCCTTGGTACTGGTGCACACAAGGTTTTGTTTATGCCCTCTGAGTCTCTGGAAGGTATGAGGTTTGTCTTTAATGTGATTGTGCCCTTCCTATCACCTTGTTAAAGATTCTTTTGTTCTTGGATGTAGGGTATCTTTTTTTCGTGGGTTCCAACATCCTCCTGTCAATGATTGATCAGCAGCTAGTTGTGATTTTGTTGTTCTCACAGGAGAAGGTGAATGCACATTCTTCTACTCTACCATCTTGGAGTCCATTCTCTATAGCATTGATACCAGGCTTGGTGTATGGAGATGGTTGATTCGATTGACGCTAATAATGCTGGCTGCATTGAGAAGCAGATAGATTTAAAAAGAGAGAGAGAGAGAGAAGTAACAAGAATACACAGAAGAACTGTACAAGAAAGGTCTTAATGGCCTGGATACACACGATGATATAGTCACTCGCCTAGAACCAGACATCCTAGAGTGTGAAGTCAAGTGGGCCTTAGGAAGCATCACTATGAGCAAAGCCAGTGGAGGTCATGGAATTGCAGATGAACCATTTTAAATCCTAAAAGATGATGCTAATAAAGTTCTGCACTCAGTATGCTGGCATATTTGGAAAACTCAGCAGTGGTCACAGGACTGGAAAAGGTCAGTTTTCATTCCAATCCCAAAGAAAGGCAATGCCAAAGAATACTCAAACTACCACACAATTGTGCTCATTTCACATGCTAACAAGGTAATGGTCCAAANAAACTCAGCAGTGGTCACAGGACTGGAAAAGGTCAGTTTTCATTCCAATCCCAAAGAAAGGCAATGCCAAAGAATACTCAAACTACCACACAATTGTGCTCATTTCACATGCTAACAAGGTAATGGTCCAAATTCATCAACCTAGGCTTCAACAGTATGTGAATTGAGAACTTCCAGATGTACAAACTGGATTTACAAAAGGCAGAGGAACCAGAGATCAAATTGTAAACATCTGTTGGATCATGGAAAAATCAAGAGAATTTCAGAAAAAAAAAAAAATCTACTTCTGCTTCACTGACTATGCTAAGACCTCTGACTGTGGATCACAACAAGCTGTGGAAAATTTTTTCAGAGATGGGAATATCAGACCACCTACCTGCTTCCTGAGAAACCTGTATGCCGGTCAAGAAATAATAGTTAGAACCAGACATGGAACAATGGACTTGTTCCAAATTGGGATAGGAGTATGTCAAGGCTACATATTGTCACCCTGCTTATTTAACTTCTACACAGAGTATATCATGTGAAATGAAGGGCTGGATGAATCACAAGCTGGAATCAAGACTACCAGGAGAAATATCAATAACCTCAGGTATGTAGATGACACCACCCTAATAGCAGAAAGTGAAAAGGAACTAAAGAGTCTCTTGATGAAGGTAAAAAAGGAGAGTGAAAAAGCTGGCTTAAAGCTCAACATTCAAAAAACTAAAATGATGGCATCCAGTCCCATCACTTCATGGCAAATAGATGGGGGAAAATGGAAACAATGACACAGACTTTTATTTTCTTGGGCTCCAAAATCACTGCAGAGGGTGACTGCAGCCATAAAATTAAAAGACACTTGCCCCTTGGAAGGAAAGCTATGGCAAACCCAGACAGCATATTAAAAAGCAGAGACATGACTTTACTGACAAAGGTCCATACAGTAAAAGCTATGGTTTTTCCAGTAGTGATGTATGGATGTGAAAGTTGGACCATATAGAAGGCTGAACATCTAAGATTTGATTCAAACTGTGGTGCTGGAGAAGACTCTTGAGAGTCCATTGGACTGCAAGATCAAACCAGTCAATCCTAAAGGAAATCAACCCTGAGGATTTGGAAGGACTGATGCTGAAGCTGAAGTTCCAATACTCTGGCCATTTGATGCGAAGAGCCAACTCATTGGAAACAACCCTGATGCTGGGAAAATTTGAAGGCAACAGAAAAAAGGAGTGGCAGAGGATGAGGTGGTTAGATAGCATCACTGATTCAATGGACATGAATCTGAGCAAACACTGGGAGGACAGAGGAGCCTGATGTGCTACAGCCCATGGGGTCATAGTAGGACACGATTTAGTGGCTGGACAACAACAAACATTAATGCAACTTTATTCAGATTACTGATATTAGATTAATCTCAAAGACAGGTTATGTTGGTGTTGAGCAATTCTATCCTCAGAGAAAACTTTCCTTTTGAAATAATTTAAAGTACTGGTCAGAGGGATCGAATGTTCTAGAATGAACTGTAGTCACCTGTAGGTAATGTCATCTTTACATAACGGATAGAGAAGAATCTTTGTGTCTTGGCTTTAGTTCAGGGAGAGAAGGAAGGTGAAGGATACAGTAGAAATCCCAGTGTTTTCCTCTGTTTTAGAGAAAACAGTTATTGGGATCACATGAAAGTCTGCATCAAATCATACACATTTTTCTGCTCATCAGGGGATTTATTCTCAATTTCTTCACAGTCTTTTTCAATGCAATTGCTGTTTAATAAGTCTGTATCTAGGCATGCTGGTCAAAGATCTTAGCTTTTCTTTATTATTCAAAAATTTCTAGAACACCATGTATTGTGAAAACAATTGCATTTA
>SJYX01024731.1:440267-470826 GCA_006410675.1 Oreotragus oreotragus | reverse complement strand
TCCAGAAAATTGCAGAGGAAGGTAAACTTCCAAACTCATTCTATGAGGCCACCATCACCCTAATACCAAAACCTGACAAAGATGCCACAAAAAAAGAAAACTACAGGCCAATATCACTGATGAACATAGATGCAAAAATCCTCAACAAAATTCTAGCAATCAGAATCCAACAACACATTAAAAAGATCATACACCATGACCAAGTAGGCTTTATCCCAGGGATGCAAGGATTCTTCAATATTCGCAAATCAATCAATGTAATTCACCACATTAACAAATTGAAAAATAAATGCCATATGATTATCTCAATAGATGCAGAGAAGGCCTTTGATAAAATTCAACATCCATTTATGATAAAAACTCTCCAGAAAGCAGGAATAGAAGGAACATACCTCAACATAATAAAAGCTATATATGACAAACCAACAATTGCATTTAGTCACTGATATAATTAGTTTGTGCATGCAGAGAACTTCAATTATAAGACAGTTCCATATGAAAAATATGACAATGTGGCAGGGGAACAGGAAGAAAGAATAAAATTTAAAAATACTCCTCTGTTGAAAGTTAATTCCCCATTTAAATTATTTAAGAATCTGAAAAATGTTTAAAGTACCAGTTCTTAGAAAAGATGTTGGCTTACCTAAAGATATAAAAATAAAGTGAAATTAATTCTTCCTCTATATTTAAAATAATTAATATTAGTTGTCTCTCTTAACTTGGAACTACACTTATTAATATGTGAATAACCAGGCATTTTTCACAAAGTTAACAGAGAATCAGTATCTGATGAACTCTGGATTCTTTTGTCTTCAAGTGAAATTACTGGAGTCTCTAGCCATTTTATAGTATGAATAACAAGAACCAATTCTGGAATATTATCCTAAGATCATATATTTCTTTAATGGTCACTATGAAACAGTACCATTCACATCCAAGTCATAAATGTGGGCTGTTTCTGAATTTGTCTGCTTCACTGGGCACCAATGGGCAGAGCAGAGGGATTCAGCAAAGCTTCTATTCTTCAGATATTAAAAAGATATGCTTTGTTCTTTCTCGTCTAGTTAAACCAAGAACATTCTTTTTCTTTTTTTTCTTTTTTAATTATTACTTTTTAGTGCACTTGGGACAGAGAAGGCAATGGCACCCACTCCAGCACTCTTGCCTGGCAAATTCCATGGACAGAGGAGCCTGGTAGGCTGCAGTCCATGGGGTCGCTAGGAGTTGGATATGACTGAGCGGCTTCCCTTTCACTTTTCACTTTCATGCATTGGAGAAGGACATGGCAACCCACTCCAGTGTTCTTGCCTGGAGAATCCCAGGGACGGGAGCCTGGTGGGCTGCCATCTCTGGGGTCTCACAGAGTTGGACACGACTGAAGCAATTTAGCAGCAGAAGCAGTGCACTTGAGAAATTTGTTGTTGTTGTTGTTTTCAAAACTGAGATTCACTAAATGGCAGTGCTTCTCTATCCACTTCCTATCATATATATATATATATATATGATATCTAACACCTAATCTCTTTATAGATAGATGAATAAATAGATCTTAAATGTTTTAAATATATATATATTCACACACATGAAAGTGAAAGTTTCTCAGTAGTGTCCAACTCTTTGTAACTGCATGGACTGTAGCCTGCTAGGTTCCTCTGTCCATGGAGCTGTATAGACCAGAATACTGGAATGGGTTGCCATTTCCTTCTCTAGGGGATCTTCCTGACCCAAGGATCAAACCCAAGTCTCCCACATTGCAGGTGGATGATTCTTTACCAGCTGAGCTACCAGGTGTATATATATGAAGTGTAGACATATTTATACAGAGAGAGTGAAAGACAGAGACAGAAACACAGAAAAAGAGAAACAAAGAATCAAAGAACGCTGGTTCTTTCTCTCTTCTGGTCTTGATCTGTTTGAGCTATCTGTGAATGCATTACTACAGCTTACTGGCAGCTTGAGTTTGGGTGCCACTCCATAAACTGCTACCTCATTCACATTAAAAATCAGTCTATTGAATTATTTATCCTTTGCTGCTTATCTAGGTCTATGCTGCTTGCCTGTTAAAGAAGTCATAGAAGGATTACATATGGTGCATATGACACAATTTCCCACATCAAGAGGCTGTGACCATGAGGATGTAAGTCTTATGTGCAAACACTATAACGAATAGCACATTATGGAGTAATGAATAAGATAATGAGAGCTAAATGAACCTCCTTCTATTCTCATTTTCACTGATTCCTCTTTTCATTTATCTCTCTCGGATGCTGCTGATCTTCTATTTTTCTCTTTCCTCATTTCTCTTTCACTTTGCGTACAGTGAAGTTCCATTAGCGACTTCAAAGGACTTTGTACTAAAAGTACCATGTGCACCCTACTGCCTCCAGTAGTTAAAATTTAAAAGGCTCAAACTTCCCTGGTGGTCCAGTGGTTAAGAATCTGCCTGCCAATGCAGGGGACATGGGTTTGATCCATGGTCTGTGAAGAGTCCACATGCCTTGGAGCAACTACGCATGCTCCCTGCAGCTACTAAGCTTGTGTGTTAAAACTGCTGCAGCCCACGCCTTGGAGCCTGTACTCTGCAACGAGAGAAGCCGCGGCCCTGAGAAGCCCAGGCTCTGCGATTAGAGTAGCCCCTGCTTGCCGCAGCTCCAGAAGCCTGAACACAGCAATGGAGGCCAGCGCAGTGAAAATGAAAATAAATAAATAAACGAAAATTAAACAGACTCTAGAAAGACACACATTAATTAACACCCCTGGTGTTATCCCAAGGCTCTTCCCTACATCTTAGTCTGTATCGTCTATTGTTTTCCTGATATCCAACCCCCATCACCATCTTCCTGGTTTCACTTTTGTTCTGTTCAGTTTGGCAGCTTGCTCTCTTAACTTGGTGGCAATTGTATAATCATGGCATTATTGTAGAATAAACACTACCGAGTTTGTCCCCCAATAAAATTATTTGTATATTTATGCCTTCATGTTGGGATATCATTACATCGATTACCTTGTCTTGCTTTAACTATCTCATATATTTAAAAACTATATATGTTTATTGATGTAAGAATTGGGAATTTTACAGTTCCATGGTAATGCATGTTTGCTTTTTTGATACCAACAAGAATGCTGCAGTGTAAAAGACACTGTGATGGGAACCGGGAGAAAGGGAGTCAACTTACCTCTTGCATTTCTGTTTCCTCTCATATGAAGCAGGATCTAGACTGACTGGTGATGGGGTCTTCTTGCTATCCTGTTCAGTGGTCTCATGTGTGTTGTAGCTTCCCTAGGGAGGCTTCTACACAGGACAGAATACTTCCAGACTGAGTTAATCTGACATTTCAGTATTGTTTTCTCTGCCTTGGAATAGAAGTCTCTGCATTCTCTCTTTATGGAAATACGGTTAATTGGACCCTACCCTCCCCAACTGTGGGATAAATAGAGTTAATAGCACATGAGATCATTTAAGCAGATTTTTTTTAATTTTTTCTATCTTAAAATTTTACATATACATCATATATATGAAAATCTATCACATCAAACACTTGATTTCATACAAGTCAACATTTAGGTTGAAGCTAAATTTATTTAAGTTTACAAAGTGAGTAAATGCAAGGAAAATTGAATAAATATGTTACCGAGTTCCAGTTCATACTGCTTGACGTAGGGCAGGCCAATAAATTGAGAGATGACTTGTTGAGGCAAGAAATGGTGACTTTACTTGGAAAGCCAGCAGACAGAGGAGATGGTGGACTAGTGTCCCGAATTGTCTTGTCCAGGTTTGAATGCTAATTTCTTTTGGAGAACAAAATGAAGAAAAGTGAGGAGGTAAAATAAAAAGGTGGTAAGTTGCTGCAAAGATTTCCTGGTTCAGGCCAGACTCCAGAAAAGTGTTAATTTCTTTTTTCCTATAGCCATTCACAAGTGGGCCTGACCAGAATGTTTCCTGTGAGCTAAGCAAAGGTATTTTAGCTTAATGTTCAAGCATGGGAGGCAGGGTTGCTAGAGATGGGCCATCATGTGTACTATAAGCTATAGGCAACATCTCTTTACTGATTATCTTGTAGCAAAAGGCATAGAACACAAATGTTAAAGAAACTGATGCAATGCAGAGTAGGATTAGTTCTTTCCTATGACAAATTCACTTTATATACTCAATCCCAGTGATAGTTGTATATGGCAAAAGCTATGAAGGCACTTTATAAAAATCTCCAGACTTGGAAACTTGGCTGCATTAATCCTAAAAGGCCCAAGCAGATCACAGCTGGTTGGCTTTTTGTAATTTTGTACTTTCTCCCATAGGCATCCCAAGGTGGCTTAGTGGCAAAGTACCCACTTGCCAAGCAGGAGACCTGGGTTCTATCCCTGNTTGTAATTTTGTACTTTCTCCCATAGGCATCCCAAGGTGGCTTAGTGGCAAAGTACCCACTTGCCAAGCAGGAGACCTGGGTTCTATCCCTGGGTCAAACAGATCCCTGGAGAAGGAAATAGCAACCCACTCTGGTATTCTTGCCTGGGAAATCCCACGACAGGGAAGCCTGGAGGGCTACAGTCCATGGGGTTGCAAAAGAGTCAGACACAACTTAGTGATTAAATAACAATACCAACTTTCTCTTACATCCCTCTAATGCCACTTTCCAAAGTTTTGGAGACCATCTTTGCTCTTTAATGCTCACCAATCTTTCACCAAGACACAGAAGAGTGTGTTGGTGATGTTTGTTTCGCCTGTTTGTATGTTTGAATTTATCATTATTAATATCCCTGCTAGCTTTGCTTCTTTGGAGAGTATAACATACACAGTACCTCCAACACGAATGGGTTTCTATGGTACTGAATTTTACTGTGACTTTGCCCTCTCTCTAAAACTTGATCTGGCAACATAGGCAACACCACCACACAGGAACTGACAGTCAGTGACAGTTATCGGGAGGAAGTAGGGGCAATGGAACGTAACACTAAATAAAAGTCCTTCTCAGAAATGCATCTGCAAGGCTACAAAAGCCTTCATTGTTTCAGGAAACATCGCTTCATTAATAGACTAGGGGTTTGAAGCTGAATTCAGCAATATTTTGAAAAATTCAAGTTCTCTTCATTAAATTATTTGTATCTGAGTTTTAAGAGATTTTTTTAAAGGGCCATTTCACCACAACTTTTGCAGATAGGGTAACTGAAATTCATTATCTTCTCAGCTCTATTCCCAGACCTAACTTTAATCAAAGGGAGTTTTATACTGAAGACATACAATTTCTATTTAATTAGACGGTCTAGGGCATATAGATGAGCTAATATTTCTAGAGGCATCTCTAAGGCTCTTTACAAGGGCCATTGTGTTTTACAGTGTCACAGAAAAAAGGGAAGTTAAATCATGATTTTTACTAGGGCTTTAGAAAAAAAAAAAGCAATTGTCTTGCATTGTAAACAAGATTGTTCAACCCCTTCTGCCTTAAACAAAATGTATAAGGGAAGCTTTTAATCAGGTTATTACCTAAAGGTTTAGAATATTTTCAGTTTTTGGAAGATGGAAATCTAATGCATTACACAGGTAAATTTAAAAATAATATGTAGATTCATTCCTTATATGATTTTATAAATGTTTTAATGCCATTCTCCCAAATCATCCCACCCTCTCCCTCTCCCACAGAGTCCAAAAGACTGTTCTATACATCTGTACATGTATATAGATGTATACATCTATACATCTCTTTTGCTGTCTCACATACAAGGTTATTGTTACCATCTTTCTAAATTCCATATATATGCATTAGTATACTGTATTGGTGTTTTTCTTTCTGGCTTACTTCACTCTGTATAATTGGCTTGAGTTGTAAAGTGAAAAAAAAATAATAATAATGATAAATTTTTTTATAAATAAATAAATAAATAATGTGTAGATGCTTAAGGAGTATTATAAAGCAAAAGGACCAATCTGATTTCAATGGTGGCTAAAGACAGTTGAGCAATTTGGTTGAGTTTCTCAATTTTTACACTTGTGGGTTATCTTTTTATGATTCTCTGTTTAAGGTAATCTTACTAGTAAAAGAAACAGATGATACTAAATCAGTATTAAATGGAGTTTGATAAATGAGGCTCTCTGCATTCCTCAGTTTCCTGGACTTCCTTAAAATGCCCTAATGTTACTGTAATATGGGGGATGCTCACAAAACCAGTAATAAATATGGATGTTTCCTTTGAATGCTACTTGTTACCTATCTTGATATTTTAATCCAACTGTTACTCTGATCATAATCATTTTGGAATTCTCTCTGACTTCTAAAGTTATGAGAATAAATCTAGAACAATGTTTATGAATGCAAGACCAATCAGATCTTTTCAGATTTCATTAAATTGGCCCTCAAGCATATTTCTTTTTCTTTCTTTATGTCTGACCTAAGATGTTAATTTTGTTTTGATGGGAGAGCAAATGCAACATTTTTAGTACTATAGTAGCCTCTGGTGTTATGGTCAGCATTATCTTAATTTTACTAGAGATAAACTCAATCTTTTAGCCCAACAGTCTTGCTAACTTTAATCTAAAAAAAAAAAAAAAGAAAGAAAAAGAAAGAAATCTTTATTATGAAAAAAAAATTGGCTTTTTTTCTTATTTAATATTAGCATAAAATATGGAGGAAAACTCAATATGTTGTATTAGCCAATAAATCAAGTCCAATTTTTGTGCACTTAGTATGTATCAATAGCCATACTACAAGAAACATATATAATATTTTCAGCTGTTAATAAACCACTTTTTGGTTTCAGATATAGCAGTAAAGTATAATAAGATAAATTGTTAATACTCTAAAATAATTTATTACTGAAAATTAGATTACCTGAACAAAAGCAACAGAAGCTTTGAAATTAAGACTATGACAGGAACAGGTGGAGGGAGAGGAAATATACAAGAAAAGTAAAGAAAGAGGGAAAAGGAATAGACGTTTTCCCATAGTGAAGGTAGTAGAGCTGAGTTAGGGAGTGTCTCAAATGCTAAACTGACAACCACATCACTAAAAATGAACGTAAACTCCTGAGCCACATGCCGGAAAAACTGCAGAACCACTATGAGGTAGTTATTACTGGAATTTGAATTTGCTTCCACTTGATGGTGCTATTTTATTACCCAAGATTTGCTAGCTAAAATTAATTGATTACATTTAGAAGTATTCCAAAGTAAATTGTCTTATTTCACAAATAAAATAAATATTAACACTAATGTATTGGCAGTCATCAGAATACTTAAAACTATAAAAATAGCAAAAGAGATACTAATAAAGTATGAAAGGATGAGATATAAAATATAGAACTAATTACATCTGTTATGTCTATATTAATTTGTTCCTAAAACAGAACTATAACATCTTCCATATTTTGCTATAAAATTTATCTTCCTATCATTTTTTTCCCTTTGTGTTTCTTCTAGAAAAGCAAAGTTCATACCATTGATTTAGCTGCCTTCAGTTTCATTCAACTCATTATCTTAAATGGCAAATCATCTTTATTTTATTCTCCTTCTTATTTTCATTTTTGCTTGTCTTATATTCAAAAATGCATATTCATATCTGAAAATTTGGATAATGCGAAGGAGTCAAAAGGACCAGAAAAGTCAAAACTGGTTTCTTGATTCACTTTTCAAATATTTACCCAACACTTTCCTCAGCACTGGCAACTCAACAGCCATTCAAATGCCCTAGCTAGCCTCAGGTCACCAGTAGCCTAGCAGAGGAGGCAAACACACAAGCTGGTATTTCAAAGTGGAGTAATCTGGACAGTGCAGGAGCACCGAGAGCCGTGCAAGCTGGGTGTAGGGGAGGTTTTCAACAGGAGGCAACATACAAACTGAATCTAGCAGTTTTATCTCTTTTTCTCTTCTTTCCTTTGTTGGTTTATAGGAAGGAGGGAGTCAAGTAGGTGTTTTGTTTGAAAGTCAGGTGAGAGGAAATATTTAGGTAGGAGATTGGAGCCCAGGGCTTGAAACACTTGTGAAGGGGTTGGGCTTGACTAGGCAGAGGTCCTCCTTTTCAGAGATGATACTCAATCTTTTTGATGTGGGAGAAGGCAAGGTAGAAAGGATGGGGATAAATATTGGATAATGACTCCTTGAGAAGAGTAATGAAGATCTCAAGTAATCCTCAAAAGAAATAGGGGAGTGGATCAATCAAGAATTATCAAAAAAAGATTATCCTGGAAGTTGAGGGTCTAACTGAGATTTTAAAAGGTTAGTTTGCAGTGATCCTTTTTCTTGTCTTGTTTAGTCAGTAAGTCATGTTTGATTCTTTGTGACCCCATAGACTGCAGCAGTGATCTTGATAATTATTGTTATCGTGTTTCATTAGGAATATTGGTTAAAAAAAAAGATACATAGTTGCCATGTAAAACCTGGTAGACTTTACTATTATCATAGCAGTCTTAATTCATTTTTTTGGCTTTAACAAGTTAATCCAATAGTGTGAAAAATCAAGAGAGTGGAAAATTTACTTTTCTCAATTATAAATTGGAATGGTAGTAGAAGAGTTGACTGTCTACCTTATTTTTAACAACTCTGGAATTAATGTGAGCCAAGATATGCTCTTTTAGGGCATTTTCTCATTAATACAATATTTCTTCATCACATTATCTTCCCAAAATGTTCATAATAAAATTCCATTTATCAATTCTACATCTTCAACATCTACCAGTCTATCAAGTTTAAATCTAGCTCATACCCCCTGCATGAAAGATTCCTACTCTTCACTTACTGCTTGAAATCCCAATTCCGACAAAATAACTTTTTCTCACATAAAAATTCAGAATTTTATTATATTTAGTTAATTTCAAAATGAAGTATGGCAGGGAGGTTAGTAGTGAACAGACCTAATTTCCTCTGCTATCTATAAATACATTTAGAATTAAATGTTAGTCTACCCAGCTTTATACTGCCCAGTGCAAGCCATGTAAACAAGCCCTTTTAAATTGATCAAAACTTTTAAAATATTGAGGCTTTCCTGGTAGCTCAGCTGGTATGCAATTCAGGAGACCCCAGTTAGATTTCTGGGTCAGGAAGATCCACTGGAGAAGGGTTAGGCTACGTACTCCAGTACTCTTGGGCTTCCCTGATGGCTCAGCTGCTATGAATCCACCTGCAGTGAGAGAAACCTAAGTCTGATTCCTAGGTTTGGAAGATCCTCTGGAGAAGGGAAAGACTATCCACTCCTCTGGAGAATTCCTCAGAGAATTCTATACAGTCCATGGAGTCACAAAAAGTTGGACATGACTGAGCAACTTTCACTTAAAAATGTTGTGAACAGACTAACTTGAGTACCTACTTGTTTTTTGTTCCTAAAAATTCTGGGGCTGATGGCAAGAGGCTGAGTAGAAACTGGGGTTTTAAGGGAGGAGTTCAATCAAAGTGTAGAGAAACATACATTCTAAGAAATACTGTGTCAATTTCCAACCATCCACACAGTAAAACTGTCGTTGTCAACATAGCTCTCTGTAAGTTTTGAGACTGGTTAATAATATTCTAATGTACAGGAAGTACACACTACAAAACATGTTTGTTATTAGTTCATTGCATTCGAAAAAGCAGAGTATTAGTGCCTTCGGGTGACAAGTTAAAATCTGTCTTAAGACTATTAGAAGTTTCCTCTTGGCACTAAACTTGTTTACGTGATATCAAATTGAACTGTACTTTTCTATTATTGCTCAAGTGTCTAGGAATAATCTGTAATTTCATACAAAACCGGGTCAATCAGTTCTGAACCATCCATTTCCAACTGATTGATTTTTCCTTAATAGTTTTATTATGATAATAGGTGTATCTTATATCAAATGTGAATATTTGGTCCAACAAATGCACTTTAATTTCCAAAATTAGGAAAGATTATAAAAGGAAATTTCAAGTATATTTATCATTAAAGAAAATTTAAATTGATTTCAACTATAACATCAAAAGATAAAACCCAAAACACAAAAACCTGAATTTAAACATGGAGTTTTATATATTAGAATAGAAAAGATTTTTTTTTTCATTCTATCTTTTCAGTAGTATCCTTGGATTGTAATTTTACCATACTACCACAGAATCTTTGCATTTGGGTTTCTACCTGCTTTCCACAACTGGAGCCAATACTTCCAACTTATCAGTCGTATTTTTTAGATTGGAATAAGCAGACTGTGGAAAACAACAGGGATATTTTGAATAATCACTGTGGCATATTGGGAGAATTGTTTGGGTAAATTGGCACAGCATTCACCAGTTCTGTTTATATTATTTGCCCGCTGATTTCGTTACTGTATTTCTTTTTGTTTAATACACAGAAACAAGCTCAGGCACCTGCAGAGAACCTCAAAATCAAGCAGGCCTCCAACTACAGAGAAGCAATTTGTTTGCATTTTCTTAATTCAAATAAAAATTTATTTTCTCCGGTTTTTCAAGGTGTAAGGCGCAGCATGCTCAATTTCTACAAAATTTCATCCGAATAGTGTTGCAGTGACAGCGTTGGTTTTTCAAGTAAGATTGCTCTGAGAAGAAGAAAAAAAGCAACATTCTTTTCCTTGAAAACACATGCATCTCCCGAGCCACCCAGGTGGATCTGGCTCTAGTTTCCTGAGGAACAGCAGCATAACCTAGTGGAAAGACCCTGGACAAGAGCCCAGAGATTCAAGTTCTCAAGTCTAATCTTGAGACTGCTAATACCTCATTCAGGCTGTCTCTCTAGTACAGGGTGGTGTAATCAGCTCACTGAGGGAAAATAGAAATTGCTTTTTGTCATTAACAAGCGTGTATGTCAGACGGAACTTAAAAAAAAACAAACAAATAAACATGATCTGGTTAACATAGTTAAGTGAAATCGTAAGGTTAATCATATTCTAAACATTTGCTTTTCACCTCAGAAAAGTAATACTGTTCACCTCTATCTGAGAAACCTAAAACTGTGGATAAATGATGAATATAGATTTAAATGAATTTTATTTGTCATAATAACTCATTATATATATAACCTTTCATATTTTATTTTCTAACTATTTTCAATGTGTATGCATATGTATGTGTGTGTAATATATATAATCATAAGTGCACACTAAGTCACACAGTACATTTTCTCAAATTTAAACCTCCAAACTTTATTAGGTTAATAGGAACATCTTTTAAATCTGTCACTTAACACACATTATAATTCTTAGTAAATAATTTAATTTTATGTGGTCCAGAAATTTAGTTATATAAGTTATTGCAAAATATTTATTTGCATTGGATAGTACAGAAAAAAAAATGCAACACAAGTGAGGAGACAAAAAGAAAAATATATATATGTATATACTAAAGTTCTTTTTTAAACCAGGAAATAGATTTAGAACATTTATTTTTAATTGTATGCCATTAGAATTATTTTATAAGTGCAAGACAAAAGTATAAGGACATTGGAAATTGAAAATGAAATTGAGCTGCAGTTCCAAATCTCAAATCCTATCTATATATATTGAGAAAAATAAACAGCAACATTAGCAATCATGAATATTCTATATTTAATCTATGAATCCAATTGAGATATATTGGCTATCTCATTTCTGGATGAAGAATTTAGGAGTAAAACATGTTATAGTATCAGCTAACAAATACAGCATGAATAGAAAAAGTACCTTTCAAATTACAGCAATCACCCTTGCCATTTTTATCCCTTTTGGATGGATCTTTAGTCTGTGGTTCTTAATTTCACTGGGATTAATTTGCCAGCATTCTGAAGACACTTATCTTATTTTCTGGAATTCAGAAAGAGATCAGCCTCCACACAATCTATTTCACTTATCTTTCAGAACAGCAGCACATGATGAAAGGAGATTCATGTTGAATGAATATATTTGTCATTGTCCGTGGTGCCTAGATTATATGAATATGACCTAGAAGATTTCTTTTTCTTAACACAATGGGACATACTTATGCATAAATAAATCCTATGCAATATAAGACCTATCCTTCTTACTAATTCTCATTTTTAGTCACAATCGATATCCTCGCCTTGATCATAAGTTATTTGCTTTATAAGAAGAACATTTTCTTGATTATGAATGAAAAAGTTGAGCTTCATACAAACATTTTTTTAAGTAAGCTGTTAAAGTATCCATTTGAATTCATTTATTTTTAAACCCAGATTATAATTACAAACTGCCTTGCTCATTCAGTCTTTTTAGTTTTCAAAATTAGTGTTATTATATATATATATACACACACACATATAATTTATAAGGTAGAGAACTAAAGGTAAGATAAATATTTCTAAATAGTTATGTCCTTCTTTTCATGTAAATGAACCTGGTTTCATTGGGTTTTCTTCATTTTATAGATAAAAAGGAAGAGAGTAAGTCAGAAACAAGCAGACTCAATAAAATATAAATCAGGGCTAAACTTGGGAAATCTTGATAGATGCAACTTCTCAGGAATGACAATACAGGGAACACATTTCACTTTTAAACTTTTTTCCATTAGTTTTTTGACAGGAGTACACTAGTTCAGCTTTAATGAGAATCTAGTGTAAAAACTTCAGGGCTAAATAAAAGAAACAAATCAAAAGGACCAAATGATTGCCATTTAATGTGAGAGAATGAAAGTGCAAACAATCATTGTGTGACATCTAGCTGTGCTAGTCACGGCAGAATGACAGGTAGAACAATTCAAAGTTACTGATCTAAAGATGGAATAACAGCTTATATGTGTGAAGTGCTTAGAAGATGAAGAAATAAAACAGACTCTGAGATAAGACATGGTTAAACCTTTTACATTCCATGCCCTATTGTCAGTATCATTTGAATGGTTTTGCACACATTTTTTTTTCTGAAATGATGTGATTGAAGGAATTAATTTTAGAGCTTATTTTATGGTCTTATGCTCTAGGCTTCAGAAAATTTTTAAACTAAAAATAATATCACATATAATATGCTTGAATAATCAAAAATATATTTTGCTGGCTTTCTAGTCTGTGTTGTAAGAATTCACTTTTGGGGTTATACTCATAGGTAAACAATGCAGCTTTGATTTAGAAGCAGTCTGACTATTCCCACACTTAAAAATAGTATTAATTTCATCTTTTACTTATTTTTATTTTAGAAAATAAAGAAAATCACCAGTTCTTTCTCGCAATAAGCCTTTTTATCAGTGAAATAACCCATTCTAGTTACTGCTGGAAACAATAATCTGTAATTGCTGCTTTCAGTCCTAATTTGGCCTGTCCTTACTTTTTCATCTCAATCTAATCTAAACCTATTTGAGCAAATAAAATGATATTTACCTCATCCTCTGTTACAAGCTTTCAAGATTACAGGCTTCAGGAAAAATCAATACAAAATACCATCTTAGCAGCAGGTTTGTGCTCAGTAAGAATGCTAACTTTTTTCCCCAGTATTTCTGACTCTCAGCTATCCTGGAGTGAAAGCAGAACTCATACCATTAAAAAGAGAAAAAAAGATTAAAAAAAAAAAAAAAAAAAGGAAGAAAGAAAAACAAAACCACTTCAGTAATACACTTGGTGCTGGGTTAGTGGCAACTTTCAGCTTACAAGCCAAAGTGGAGTGTGTGGTCAAGCTCCCAACCTTTAACTCCTGTTTCTGCATGACACATCTTACAGAGTTCACAAAAAGGAGGTTCTTGACCTCACGGAAGGTTTTTTCAGACTCA
The DNA here is from genome assembly GCA_006410675.1 of Oreotragus oreotragus. NCBI lineage: Eukaryota > Metazoa > Chordata > Mammalia > Artiodactyla > Bovidae > Oreotragus > Oreotragus oreotragus. Next base: position 457,190 of record SJYX01024731.1, on the reverse strand, counting down.
AATACCATCTTCATTTATTATTTATTTGCTTCAAGCAGTTGGGACTTGGGGTATCATCATACCTGACTGGTTGATTTAAGGAAGTAGCCACCTCTCTGTGGGGGAATCTCATGAGAATAAAATCCTATTACTTTCCAAAAAGATTACTTCATTTACTTCCCAGAATAAGCTTTTGATGAAAACATTAGAATGTTGAGTTTGTAAACAACCAGGAATTCTCAGAAGGATTGCCCTTTTTTTGATGTTTCAAATGGAAGCTTATTTTGGGTTTGTTTTTTTGGTGTTTTTTTTTTTTTTTGGAGCGGGGAGTGTGGTACAAGGGAGGGTTGTTTTTTTTTTTTTTAACTTAAGACTTAGTAAACACAAGTAGGTTAGTTCTTGTAAAAAGACCTTGCTGGAATATTAAATTGTGGCACGTGGATATTCTTAGTGTTCTAAAAAGTAGGGCTTTTCCCTCCTTTACAAACTTCTGAAAGAAATTTGCTCTTGCCTCTTAATTTCTCTTGATTTTTGAGTAGACTCTGTTTTGAAGAACTATGGAGAAAGTTTAGTTTGTCTCTATAGGGTCTTAAGAGGCATGATTAGAATACTTTAAAAAAGAAAAAAACTGTAAACAAAAATTGTTGAAAAAATAACATCATCCTCTTTCCCCATCCCTTATTCCAATACGACAAGTGGAGAAAAATGTCTGGCAAATATTTTTCCCTAGGTATTATAACAGAGTGATAAACACTATAGAATTCTCAAAAAAATTTTGAATAAGGAATATGTGCTCTTTCTTCCATGCTTAATTGGTATTACTTTTAGGAATATCATATTGGATACAATTAAATAAACTACTACGTTAAAGGCTAGTAGTGAAAATACTATTCATTTTCATAATATAGACAAATTTCATTGTAACAAATACCATTATGGAACTGTTCCTGATTCAACAGTATTTGATATTAGAAAACACATTTTTCAAGATGTTTTTATTGAGAATTACTACTCTTTTTATAAAAAAGATTTTAAAACTTCAAATGGTATAAGTATATAGTGTCATTAGATTTTATGACTCCTTAATTGATATTTACTGTTATAAAAATTGATTAAATGCTGTTTTCTGGTGACATTATTTTATATTAAGAAAAACATGTTTTCAGTGATAACCTCAGGTTAAAAATGTTTCAGTCTTAATTTGTTGCATAGTTAGTTTCAGGAATATTCAGTTCAGCAAAATAATGCAGTGAAGCAAATAATCTTGATTATCCATTGGTTCTTGCTGTAATGTAATTTTACATGTGCATTTATTATCTAATTTCTAGGCAATACATTACAGCATTTTCAAAATTCTCCAATATGAATTTCTGTATAATCACTGAATAATCATATCTGAAAATATTCATAATGTAAAATCATATGCAAAATGTTGNATCCATTGGTTCTTGCTGTAATGTAATTTTACATGTGCATTTATTATCTAATTTCTAGGCAATACATTACAGCATTTTCAAAATTCTCCAATATGAATTTCTGTATAATCACTGAATAATCATATCTGAAAATATTCATAATGTAAAATCATATGCAAAATGTTGACTAAACATACAATATATCCACATTGAAAATTCTGAAATTAAAATATGGAAATTTGAAAAATTACTTAAAGAAAGAGAAAATATTATGGGTTTATAATTATTGTCAACCATTATATTCTCACTATTAGAATCCAATGGTAAGTAGAATGGAAAATATAAACATAAATACACTTTTTTTAATTTTATTCTACTGTGTGTATACACAGTGTAATCTCATCGAAATGCACTGAATCTTAATATAAATCTAAATGCAGAATAGTAATTTCTGTGATTCTTTCTGAAGTCTTGATCTCATTTGACAATTTCATCTCTGCATTATTTGAAACAATCAATAAAATGGTTAAATCACAGAAACTTTTGGTAAAAATGCTGCAAGTAATACTTAAGAGTTTTTCATATACCATAGTTTAACTACAAAGTCAACCATTACTTTGAAGGCCATCATTTCTAAATTTAGTTGATCACTGTATCACATAAGCATAAAAAGTAGCTTTATATATTAAAGAAAACAACTATCCTTTGAAAGACATTTCAGTGCTTCTTCATTTACTCTGTGCCATGATTTTGCTGTTATCACAGAACTTACTCATCAAATGTGGAAAGCAGACAAAAACATAATAAAACCTGATTTTTTATTTCTTCACTGTATCACATAAGCATAAAAAGTAGCTTTATATATTAAAGAAAACAACTATCCTTTGAAAGACATTTCAGTGCTTCTTCATTTACTCTGTGCCATGATTTTGCTGTTATCACAGAACTTACTCATCAAATGTGGAAAGCAGACAAAAACATAATAAAACCTGATTTTTTATTTCCTCTTTTTTTGGTAAAAAGAATGATCATTTCCCTTTCTTTTATGTGCTTTTATGGTAAAGCACATAAGTGATATGTATGGACATATATGTGTATATCCATAATATTGTACACACTTATGGACACAGACACACTGTACATGATCAGAATTGTGTAAATAATCACCATATGATGATTATGTGAGTGCTACACATTATTTAATAGATGACACTGAAAGGTAGTTAGTGGCTGTTCACATAACATTATCTCTTTTGGGGTCATTGTAAATAAAAGCTTAGAATTTCTATTGCATGGGATATTAAACTCTTAATATCTGTTAGAACTTAAGTTTTGTCCACAACAATATTTTTAAGAACTGACTCCATTTCAGAATATTTATTTCCTTAGGAAAAGAAAATATTCAAGAGTTTTATTTTCTTGAGTTAACCCCAGTGGTGGTCCAGTTAGTAAAGACTCTGCCTGCAATGCAGGAAACCCAGGTTGGATCTCTGGGTTGGGAAAATCCCCTGGAGGAGGGCATGGCAACCCACTCCAGTATTCTTGCCTGGAGAAGCACCATGGACAGAGGAGCCTGGAGGGCTACAGTCCATGGGGTCACAGAGAGTCAAACATGATTAAGTGACTCAGCACACACATATACAAGAGTTTTAAGACTATTTTTAAGCATAATTATCATGGCTTTGTGTACTAACTAAATTATTAATTCTTTAATTTCCATTCCATATTTACACTTCCTTGATTGTCTCAAACTTTTTTTTCTTAAAAATGGTTGATTTAAATAAGTACTCAACACCTACTTGCAACATTCAGCCAATTTAATTTTTTACCAGTTTTATTGAGAAATAATTGGCATATAGCACTTAATATTAAGGTGTACTAGCTGATATATTCCTAAAGTATAGTTTATTCTTTAGGTCTTCCATTTTTCTATTTTTCTTTCATTTTTCCCTTTTTTGGTCTTATCTTGGTAAAATAGAGTCGCTTGACTTGTGGAATATTCAAGTGTTCCTTTGTGGCGTTGTTTAACTTGTTCTTTTATTCTCAACATTTGAATGGATTAGATTAAGATGCAATTCTTTTAAGAAAGAACAATTTGTAGGTTGTGTTACATTCCTTCTTTTATTTAATAGATGACACTGAAAGGTAGTTAGTGGCTGTTCACATAACATTATCTCTTTTGGGGTCATTGTAAATAAAAGCTTAGAATTTCTATTGCATGGGATATTAAACTCTTAATATCTGTTAGAACTTAAGTTTTGTCCACAACAATATTTTTAAGAACTGACTCTGTTTCAGAATATTTATTTCCTTAGGAAAAGAAAATATTCAAGAGTTTTCTTTTCTTGAGTTAACCCCAATGGTGGTCCAGTTAGTAAAGAATCTGCCTGCAATGCAGGAAAGCCAGGTTGGATCTCTGGGTTGGGAAAATCCCCTGGAGGAGGGCATGGCAACCCACTCCAGTATTCTTGCCTGGAGAAGCACCATGGACAGAGGAGCCTGGCGGGCTACAGTCCATGGGGTCACAAAGAGTCAAACATGATTAAGTGACTAAGCACACACATACACAACAGTTTTAAGATATTTTTAAGCATAATTATCATGGCTTTGTGTACTAACTAAATTATTCTTTAATTTCCATTCCATGTTTACACTTCCTTGATTGTCTCAAACTTTTTTTTCTTAAAAATGGTTGATTTAAATAAGTACTCAACACCTACTTGCAACATTCAGCCAGTTTAATTTTTTACCAGTTTTATTGAGAAATAATTGGCATATAGCACTTAATTTTAAGGTGTACTAGCTGATATATTCTAAAGTATATTTTATTCTTTAGGTCTTCTATTTTTCTATTTTTTTTTCACTTTTCCCTTTTTTGGTCTTATCTTGGTAAAATAGAGTCGCTTGACTTGTGGAATATTCAAGTGTTCCTTTGTGGCGTTGTTTAACTTGTTCTTTTATTCTCAACATTTGAATGGATTAGATTAAGATGCAATTCTTTTAAGAAAGAACAATTTGTAGGTTGTGTTACATTCCTTCTATTGCATCACAACATGAGGTGTATAGTGTTAGTTCATCTCATTTTGTGTCAGTGAACTAACATAAGAATGTTACCGAACATTTTTTTTATGAAGAAAGAAGTCATGAAATCCCAGTGGTACCCAATGAGAAGCATTTATTCTCATGGATCTGTGAGTCACCTGTGCTTCAGCTAATTTATACATCGGGAGAGTGGTTATATATCAAACTCTGATGTTTGTGAAAGCTCAGCTTGAAATGATTGTCATTCAACTTGGAATATCAGGCTTAATTCTTAAGAGAATGGAAAAGGCACAGGAAGAGATGTGGGAATCCATTAAGTTTCCTGAAGCTTAGATTTGGAACTGGCATAGTGTTTCCACAAATATGCCATTGATCAGAGCAAGTCATATTACCAAGTCAAGTGAAATTTGACAAAAAAAGTGAAAACAAAGAGGGTTAAAGAATTGAGACCATTCATTCAATCTACCAAATACAGTATAATATATATTTGTTAATATTTTACATATCAATATGATAATGTAGGTATACACAAAATACATCGTAGTTTATATTTAAAAGGAGTATTTTAATTCCAAATGGGGCTTCCCTGATAGCTCAGTTGGTAAAGAATCTACCTGCAATGCAGCAGATACTGGCTCCATTCCTGGGTGGGGAAGATATTCTGGAGAAGGGATAGGTTACCCACTTCAATATTCTTGGGCTTCCCTTGTGGCTCAGCTGGTAAAGAATCTGCCTACAATGCAGGAGACCTGGGTTCAATCTGAGAGTTGGGAAGATACTCTGGAGAAAGCAAAGGCTACCCACTCCAGTATTCTAGCCTGGAAAATTCCATGGACTGTATAGTCCATGGGGTTGCAAAAAGTTGGACAAGACTGAGCCACTTTCACTTTCACTTAATTCTAATAGAGTTCTCAATAATTTTGTACATGTCACATAACAAATTTCAGGGAAGAGTTTAAGTAGAATTTCAGGTTTGTACGCTGATAGTGGAACTCGAGCTTCTACCTTGAGTCTTGGGGAGATGTATTATCCTTGTCTAGTTTACAAGACTAGGGTAATGTATATACTACAGAGACTTCATTTTAGGCAATTATTTTTAATTATGCTAATTACTGCCATTTGTACTAGAACTAGAAAAAGCATTAAAATAGAGGCTAATTGTCCAATGATAATGAAGAGGTGTTCTGCAAGTTGTGTGCCAATTTGTCTTAGCATTAATAGATCTGCTACTGGTACTCAGAATAGACACTACCTAGGGGGCAGGAGACTGAGCTTCCCCGATACCTCAGACAGCATTGAATCTGCTGCAATGCAAGAGACCCAGATTTGATCCCTGGATGGGGAAGATCGCCTAACGAAGGAAATGACAACCCACTCCAGTATTCTGTGCAGAGTCAGACATGGCTGAGCAACTAACACCCTTAACACTTAACAAGGGACAGAAGACATGAGTTCAATCCTTGGGTCAGGAAGATCCCTTGAAGAAGGAACTGGCAACCCACTCCAGTACTCTTGCCTGGAGAAATCCATGGTAGGAGGAGTCCGGTGGGCTACAGTCCACAGGGTCACAAAAGAGTCAGACATGACTGAAAGACAAAAAGGGGTTGGAAGGTTATGCTTCACTCTTTGTTTGTGTGGAGAATTTGGCTGTGTGGGGTAAATGCTAAAGTTAAAATTGAAAGGACTAGGGCTAATACTCCTCCTAATTTGTTGGGGATTGATCATAGGATTGCATATCCATACAGGAAGTATCACCCTGGTTTAATATATGGGGACGTGTTGAGGGAATTTGCTGGGATATTGTTATTGGGATCTTCCAATATATGGTGTAAGAATAAAACTAATGCTATTAGCTCTATAACTAAGAATAAAACACCTAAGATATCTTTCCAGGTGGTACAGTGGTAAAGAATCTGTCTACCAATGCAAGAGGCATGAGTTCAATCCCTGGGTCAGGAAGATCCCTTGGAGTAGGAAATGGCAACCCACTCTGGTATTTCTGCCTGGAAAATTCCATAGGCATAGGAGCCTAGCAGGCTATAGTCTAGGGGGTTGCAAAGAGTCGGACACAGCTGAACGCAGCACAGGTTGTCAAGATATATTTAATTGTATAGCTGGGGTGAAATGGAAATTTGTTTATATCATATGAAATTCCTGAGGGACTGTTAGATCCTGTTTCATGAAGGAAGAGTAAGTAGACAGCTGCTAGTGTTGCAATAATGAGGGAGAAGATGAAATGGAAGGCAAATAATCGTGTAAGAGTTCAGTGATGGATGCTGAAGACGGATCAGGTTTATGTAGTATTAGGCTTCTTCCTCTAATAAAAATTTCTCCATAAGCTTTTTCTCTCCCATAAATTTATCACCCATGAATGGTTATTATCTAGGCACGTTGTTTTTAATTCTTCAGAGATTGCAAAATGCTTAATTTCTGTTTTATCATTCCTACTTTCCTTCTGCATTCAGCAATTAGAATTATTTTTTAAAGTTTCCCTTGTTGTTGGAAATTGAATGTTTGTGCAATACCAAAACCCATATGTTGAATCCCTAACCACCAATGTGCTGGTATTTGGATGTGGGGCCTTTGGGCGGGGGAAAGCAATTTGGGTTAAAGAAAGTCAGAGAGTGGGCCCCATGATGATATTCGTGTCCTTAAAAGAGGAGAGCAGAGAGCTTATCCTCCTTCTCACTGAGGAAAGGACATGTGAAGCCATAGCCTGGAGGCCACCATCTGTAAGCTGGGAAGAGAGTTCTCACCAGAAATCAAATTATCCAGCTCTTTGATCTTGGTATTCTTAGCCTCTAGACTGTGATAGATAAATTTCTGTTGTTTTATTCACACTGTCTGTGAGATTAGCAGGCTACTATACTCATCAACTGTTTCATTACTCTAAACTATATTGACACTAGGTCTTCCCGGGTAGCTCAGCTGGTGAAGAATCTGCCTGCAATGCAGAAAACCCCATTTCAATCTCTGGGTCGGGAAGATCCCCTGGAGAAGTGATAGTGTCCTCACTTCAGTACACACAGTCTTTCCTGGTGGCTCAGATGGTAAAGAGTCCGTCTGCAATATGGGAGACCTGTGTTTGATCCCAGGGTTGGGAAGATCCCCTAGAAGAGGGCCTGGCAACCCACCCCAATATTGTTGCCTGGAGAATCCACATGTACAGAGGAGCCTGACGAGTTACAGTCCATAGAGTCGCAAAAAGTTGGACACAACTGAACCACTAAGCACACACACACAGAAAACTATATTGCATACAAGAAAAGCAAAATAAATTCTTGATTATTCCTTGTATTTGCCCATTTCAGAATAACTAGCTGATGTTTTAGTAACACTCATAATGAGCAATGTTATTTTTTAATCTAGTAATTTTAAGTTTTCATTTTTTAATGTATATTTGGTGTGTTTCGATTTATTGCACTCATTAAAAAAAAAAATCTTACTGTTGCAGGTTAGGCCATTTAAACTCACTAAACTACCCGTTTCTTTTGCCATGAACTTGTCAGAATTTGGTACTTCTTCTCTCTTTTGAAAAAGTGAGATATCTCCATCTCAACTTGTATATTTCCTAACTGATATCTGGAACTAGCCTTTTTTCAAGATTTCTGGATCCCTTTCATTGGGAAATAGTGTTTCAAGACCACAATCTGAGTTTTAAATCTAAGAAATACCTTTGTAAGAGAAAAAAAGAAAAAACAAGTTATTACCAGTTATAAAATTAAGATTAGAAAGATTTTATTCCTTAGATTTGTAAGCAAATAACTTTTTTACTGACATATTTAGATGATGCTACTACTATCATTAATATGACATGAAATTATGTTTATCTTTTTGGTGATTTAATAAAACTTTCTCGCTGGTATTTGTGTTTGTGTGTACAAATAGTGGTAAGACTAAGGCTACCAACCTGTATTATAGTTGCTATCTTATGGCCATGTTGATCCATGCAATAACCAAATTTATTACTTAAATATAATTAAATCCTAAAAAATTTGAGTTGGAAATCACCTAAGAGAACCTGTAGTTTAATAAACAAATTAAAATATCAAGGAAGAGAAATAAGAGGTATGTGCAGAGCAGGAACAGAGAACATATGAATCAAAATTCAATGAAGACTAGGGATAGAGGAAGAATTGATTACACAGGGTCACGAGGGAAGTGTCAAGAGTGATAAAAGTGTTCTAAATGTTGATTGAGGTGATGGCTACATGGGTGTGAGCTTTTATGACCTCACCAGGTACATTTAAAATGAACTAGTATTATGGTATGATAATTATATCTCAATAAAATTGATTTCAAAAATTCCTAAGGAGAAATCAAAATTCCCAAACATTGCCTTCTCAGACATGGTATCTCCAAACAGGGATCTTCAAGCAATTGTGCTGAAAACTAGTTCCCTCACTCTGCAGATGAAGTAAGTGGAAATAGGGGAAATTCAGGGACCATTGTCATAAAAGCAGAAGCTAATCAAGTCTAAGATGAGTCTCCTGACTCCAGTTCTGTGCTTTGCCTACAATGAAAACAAATTGAGCTCACTGGTTTCCATGTTTGTAACTAGAGTTGTTTTTCAGCATTATAATAATAAAATTGTTCAGAAACTGTTGTGAAGAGCAAGAAATCTGGAACTATTGTCAAAGTTAACTGTTTTTTTAATCTATTTTTATAGGGATCCATGGTTAATATATTTTTAAAACAGAACTTCATTTCTAGATTGTTGTAGAGTAAAAAGTTCCAAGTATCAAGTATCTTTCATGCATTTGGAAACATTATGCTGGCTTTGTCAGGAGGGGAAATACTTTCAAGAGCTATTAGAATGTTTTGGCTAAAGTAAATGGATTTAGAGAAGATTGTTAAATGGAGGGGAGATGAGGTGATAAATTAAATGTGAATGCTAGTATTGTGACTCAGTTTGAGAGAAGCACAAAATAATAAATGTTTAAACAGAACATCACTGTGCTTGATATATATATATATATATGTGTGTGTGTGTGATTTTAAAATAAGGATAATGACAAGTTGAAGATAATATGCATTCCATGACAATAAACCAATAACATAGTGGAATCATTTACATTTGTTTAACTGCTATTCATAATTAACATTATTAAACTATTAAATTTGCCAAAGCTGTTCCATAATTGTTAATTTGTAATAATATCAACAAAAATATATTATCCACAGAAAATTTCTCAGGACAATCCTAAGTATATGCATGCTGCTATTGTTTAGTCGGTAAGTGTCACACTTTTTGAGTTCTATTTTTAAGTTCTTTACACCCTGAGGGTCAGGTGCCTTTCATTCACCCTAACTAGCACTTGGTGGCACTCTGGCACCCATGGGAGCATAAACTAACCAGTTGCTTTGATAGGTTAGTGGAATTGGGAAGTTATCAGTGGCAATGGCACCCCACTCCAGTACTCTTGCCTGGCAAATCCCATGGGCGGAGGAGCCTGGTGGGCTGCAGTCCGTGGGGTCGCTAGGAGTCGGATACGACTGAGCGACTTCACTCTCACTTTTCACTTTCATGCATTAGAGAAGGAAATGGCAACCCACTCCAGTGTTCTTGCCTGGAGAATCTCAGGGACAGGGGAGCCTGGTGGGCTGCCGTCTCTGGGGTCGCACAGAATCAGACATGATGGACAGGGAGGCCTGGCCCTGTCTCTTATACACATCTAGATGTGTATAAGAGACAGATCCTAAGTATATGCATGCTGCTATTGTTTAGTCGATAAGTGTCACACTTTTTGAGTTCTATTTTTAAGTTCTTTACACCCTGAGGGTCAGGTACCTTTCATTCACCCTAACTAGCACTTGGTGGCACTCTGGCACCCATGGGAGCATAAACTAACCAGTTGCTTTGATAGGTTAGTGGAATTGGGAAGTTATCAGTGGCAATGGCACCCCACTCCAGTACTCTTGCCTGGCAAATCCCATGGGCGGAGGAGCCTGGTGGGCTGCAGTCCGTGGGGTCGCTAGGAGTCGGATACGACTGAGCGACTTCACTCTCACTTTTCACTTTCATGCATTAGAGAAGGAAATGGCAACCCACTCCAGTGTTCTTGCCTGGAGAATCTCAGGGACAGGGGAGCCTGGTGGGCTGCCGTCTCTGGGGTCGCACAGAATCAGACACGACTGAAGCGATTTAGCAGCAGTAGCAGCAGCTCCCCCCTAAACAAATTGAACATTTTTTCGCCAAAATATAACCATGGAAATAGCTAACGACTTCAAGCTCTCTTGAATCATCTCTTCAAAGTACTTTACAATTTTTTATTGTGGTTCATACTGAAAACACTCTTATCCTGGTACTTAGCTTTGATTAGGGATAAAATCTGGCTACAATTTTAGGGATGAAGTAGTTTCCACTTAACGTGTCTCAAACAGACTGGGGTTTTGACAAACTTGTTCCACAGTCGTTAATTTGTAATAATATCAACAAAATAGATTATCCACAGAAAACTTCTCAGGACAGTCCTAAGTATATGCATGCTGCTGTTTGGTCGCTAAGTCGTGTCCCACTTTTTGTGATGCCTAAGAGCTGTTGCCCACCAGGCTCCTCTGTCCATGGGATTTCCCAGGTGAGAATACTGGATTAGGTTGCCATTTCCTTCTCCAGAGCATCTTCCCAGTCCAGAGACTGAACGTTGAGTCTCCTGCATTGGCATGCAGATTTTTTTTTACCACTGAGCCAATCAGGGAAACCCCAAGTATCTGCATACTCAAATCTAAAAGAAGCACTTACTTATTTTTAACACAATCTTTAAAATATTTCTGAAATTATCTCAGTAAATGTTCCTGATATTTATTTTCTGTTAATATATCTATTTTTTAAATTACATTGAGCATCAGTCTTTCTAGATATCATTATTCCAAACCCTGTTAAAAAATTTTTAAAACTTACCTTAATAGCCTATTGCATCAAGACAACTGCATTTTCACCTAATTGAATAGCAGTTTAAATTTTACCCTTTTTTTTTTTTTCATTAAAAGCTTATGTTAAAAGAGTCTTATCTCTGGTACTTCTCCAAATCTTTTACAAATTCAATTATGTAACTCAAAATATGGGGACTTCTGTTGCCCCTTAGAACTTGTGATATTTGTTTTCACCTTTCAGGAAAAGTGGATCAGAGATCAGCCTGCTAACTTGTGCTTTGTACAGTCTTTAATATTATAACTGAGACTCACTTTTTAAATATGAAAAGAATAATGTAATTAATACAGTATGATTAAAATCAGCAAAATTTATCAAAGCTAAAGGTGTTTTGTGCTCTTTTAAAAACATTCTCCTTGGTAATAAGAGACTCTTATCTCTCAAAAACAAACATAGGCAATGACAGAAAATATCATAGGTCCCACAGTGCCTCTCGTCAGTGGGTTATCAGAGCAACCCATTTTCATGAGAAATTTATTTAAACTAAAGAAGGCTAAATGTTTGGGGAATTTTATGCATACTAGCCCAAAGAGTATTCCAAGTAAACATTTCAAGTAGAAAAAAAATTGAATTGAAAACTTGTTATTTAGTAAATTAGCCAAATCAAATTTCTGCTTTAGTTTGTGGGGACTGGGCTTCCTGGTGGCTCAGCGGTAAAGAATCTGCCTGCCAATGAAGGAGACCTAAGAGATGCTGGTTCAGTCCCTGGGACAGGAAGATCCCCTGGAGAAGGAAATGACAAGCCACTCCAGTATTCTTGCCAGGAGAATCGCATGGATAGAGGAACCTGGCAGGCTATAGTCCATGGGGTTGCAAAGAGTCGAACATGACTGAGAGACTGAGTGACTGAGCAAATGTAGGGATTACTGCACCAATATTTCATCTAAGGTTATGACTGTATCGTAGTCTAAAAGAAATGCACAGTTTGGCTTGGACCTTGATTCTTGGAATGGTAGGACAGGACTTTAGGGGGGATATAGTTATATGTCCCTATACATTGTCTGTAAATTTACTGCATACTAAAGTTATTACTTTAACTGACTTTCTTGCTACTTTATTTAGCAGTAATCACTTTTTAAGTTTTCTTCCATGTAAAATATCTAGTGAATTTAGAATTCTACTTTGAATTTGCTTTTGGCTTTCTTTTTTATTTTCCATAAAGAGGCTTCTGAAAGTAATTCTCTATAGTACTATATAGCTAAAGCACATTAAAACAAAAGGATGGAAAAAGAATCACTAAAATCTTCCTGAGAAATTTTATAAGGATGACAGACATGAAAAAAACTAAAGGTAACAGATGTGTCAATGGAAGCAATAGAAAGCCCAGATGTTTGGCATACTCACATAGTGGTAATTGGGCAAGTGAGTGTCATAGTTTCCTTTTCCTAATAATCATTATGCTCCCCCTATTTAAAATAATAATTTTAAATAAGCCATGCTGATGAGAGAAAGAAAAACAATAACACAACAGCAAAATTTCTTACTCTCTCTCATAGTTTTGACAATTGAATTCCAGAGTAAACATATTTATACAATATTGGTCTAAGTGAAAAAACTTTACTATTTCTGCAGTTATTATTTTAGACATATTAAGACTAGGCTAGCACAATTAACTGTTATGTAAAACTTGTTCATTTCTATATACCTAGGTTGGAGAAAACAAGTTTTAGAATTAAAATTATTTAAGTAATATTTCTTACTTATAAAATAACTAATAATTAAATAACTTATTAAAAAACTAAAGTTATTCCTAATGTTTCTCTGGAGTGAAATAATAAAAGCCTTAGTCAATAAAGAAAATAATCTATATAAATAAGTTATTTTGTAAGGCAAAAGTTCTGGCTGCTGTCTTATATGTTCAACTGATGTAAAAGAAACAGGATTCTATAAACAGCTTCAAGTACTTAGAATATTTCACTTTAAGTTCTCTAGAAAATTTGTACTTACACAATTTTGTTATTATCCTCTATTGAATTAGGCTAAAAATGCACAACCTTTAAATTTTCCATCCTACTCTGTCCAGAAAGCCATTTTTAAACAAAATAATTTTCAAGAGATTATTGAATACATTTCATATGTAATCCTTGAGTTTTAAATGACTATTTTTGATGTTTAAAAAACAAAGAACCATTCATTGTAATATTGTGTGAACCAAAAAAATTACACTTATTTAAATAGAGCCAATATCAGGTTCTGAAATAGAATTTTACTTTCTTTATGGGGTGAAAAATAAAGTTTTTCCTTTTATAGAATATGTATCCCAAGATAATATCAAAGTATTTTCACTTAGAAAATCTAGCTGCTATTACATATGAATTTTCAAAGCTTGCCAAAGCTTTGGAAAGAATGATGAAAATTACTATTGCACGACTTTCAGATTTTCTTTGTTTCATAAAGGGCTAAGATAGCATTTTTGTCATTTTTCTTTCAGCTCTGGTCTTTCATCATAAATATCAAAGCACTGTTGTATCCTACAATATTATGCCTGTTGTATCCTACAATATTCTGCCTATTTTTCTATGCACGGTGAAGGTGTTTTCTCTCTTTTTCACCACTTTTATTTTGTTTATGAACAATCTCATAATTTGTTGAGTAAAATAAATAGAACATTAGCTAGATAAAATATTATTAAAACAATAATAATATTTTATCAGAGACTACAATAGAAGCTGAGAGGTTATTTTACGAGGCTGAGTGTCACATACACTGAATTCATACTAAAATGATTTGACCTACATGTGGGATTTTATGACTAATGTTTATTATGAGGAATAAGTTTGTCTAACCCCATGCAGTCTTGAATTTTCCTACCTTTGCTTTACTTCTCATATTGAATTTGTCTTCTAAATGAGTCTTATTATTCCATCTCAATATATATTCCAGATAATTATGTGGATCTATGGTTCCCAAAGGTTTATTTATTATACTTATCTTAAATTAGAACGATCTTAAATAGGTCAATGTGATAAATTGGCAATAACTTTCTATTTACTTCTAGAAACTACAAATTAAAATAGCATAGAAGATGGATTAAAGCAACAGGCAAAATAATAGTTTTGCATATAGTGTGTTCTCTAGCCAAGCATTGATAAAATCCTGGAAAGTTACAAGTCAGGTAGGCATATACGTTGGGATTTATTTCTATATGTGCTTCCATTAATATTCAAATTACATTTATTAGAATGGTAAGTTTCCCTTCATATTATGGAAATCAGACTTAAGTGAAGTCGCTTAGTCGTGTCCGACTCTTTGCGATCCCATGGACTGTAGTCTACCAGGCTTCTCTGTCCATGGGATTTTCCAGGCAAGAGTACTGGAGTGGGTTGCCATTGCCTTCTCCAGAGGATCTTCCTGACCCAGGGATCGAACCCAGGTCTCCTGGATTGCAGGCAGATGCTTTACCCTCTGAGCCACCAGGGAAGCCCAAGCATCTGGTTATTCACCTAAAGGAGGAATAATTGATAACTGGGTGCTGGAGCCAGACAGATTTGAGTTGAAATCCCTGTTTCTTTTCATATAAATGTACATCTTTTTGCCAAGTTATTTAACCTCTAAAATGGACACAATAATAGTGATTAACTCATGAAGACATTGGAAGAATTAAATGAGAATATGCAAGTGAAGAATTGTGCCCAGGACCAGGCAAGTAATGCGTTCAATTTATTATTACCATCAGCTATTGTGACTTTGTTGATTTTGTCACTTTGTCGTACTTAGTTTGTGCATGAGAAAATTTTATATATAATTATGTGTAAGGGGTGCATTTAATAAAGCAGAATGATCATCCCTACTTGACTGGGTAAGAAAGCTGGCTTTAGAAATATGCCCTGAGAAGAGAGAACAGGTGGCTGGCTGCTTTGATCTAAGGTAGGATGATCCTACAAACAAGGATCAAGAAGACAAGTGCAGAAAAATCAAGCCAAATGTACCACAAAAACAAAATAGTTAGAGATTACAGAAAACAATGAGAAAGTGTGCTGAGCTTGGTAAAAAGTGAACAACATTCAAGCATGAAAAAAGGAAACATCAAAGTAATGCTGGAGTTTGAGAACAGCTAGAAGAAAAATGTCAGATTTTCTTCCAGTGGCTGTGAGCAATTTATTATTGCTGTTAGAGCATTTAAAATGACATTTTATATTGCATAAGATGCCCAAAGACAAAATTTGCATGGGAACAAAACTAGTTTGAAATCTGGGCTTGAATTCAAGTTCAACCTCCCCATTACCAAAAAAGTCTGTTTCACAAATCAATACCCTCTCTGATCTTGTTTCATTGTAAAAACCAATGATGTCCGTGGATGTGGTGAGGACAGCCAGGGTCAAGAAAAAGCACTACAGGGATAGCACATAAAGAGGATCCATGGCAGTATTAGCAAGCGTCAAGAACCCAAGACACCAAACATGCCCATCATTGGAGGAACATTAAAATAGAGAATTTGTTGTGTTGCTGTTTAATCACAGAGATCTGTCCTACTCTTGTGACCCCATGGACTGTAGCCTGCCAAGCTCTTCTGTCCATGAGATTTCCCAAGCAAGAATACTGAAGTGTGTTGCCATTTCCTTCTCCAGGGGATCTTCCTGACGTAGGGATCAAACTCATGTCTCTTGCACTGACAGACAGATTCTTTACTACTGGACCATCTAGGAAGCCCAGAGAATTTGATATCCATGCTATTAAATATTATGTGGCCATTGAAATCAGCTGAGTTAAATTCACCCATTCCTGTCCATTTTAGTTCACTGATTTCTAGAATGTCAACGTTCACCCTTGCCATCTCTTGTTTGACCACTTCTAATTTGCCTTGATTCATGGACCTGACATTCCAGGTTCCTATGCAATATTGCTCTTTACAGCATCGGATCTTGATTCTATCACCAGTCACATGCACGACTGGGTATTGTTTTTGCTTTGGCTCCAACCCTTCATTCTTTCTGGAGTTATTTCTCCACTGATCTCCAGTAGCATATTGGGCACCTAATGACCTGGGGAGTTCCTCTTTTGGTATCTTATTTTGCCTTTTCATATTGTTCATGGGATTCTCAAGGCAAGAATACTGAAGTGGCTTGCCATTCTCTTCTCCAGTGGACCAGATTCTGTCAGACTTAAATTTAAGAAAGTAGGGAAAACCACTAGACCGTTCAGGTGTGACCTAAATCAAATCCCTTATGATTATACAGTGGAAGTGAGAAATAGATTTAAGGGCCTAGATCTGATAGAAAGAGTGCCTGATGAACTATGGAATGAGGTTCGTGACATTGTACAGGAGACAGGGATCAAGACCATCCCCATGGAAAAGAAATGCAAAAAAGCAAAATGGCTGTCTAGGGAGGCCTTACAAATAGCTGTGAAAAGAAGAGAGGTGAAAAGCAAAGGAGAAAAGGAAAGCTATAAGCATCTGAATCCAGAGTTCCAGAGAATAGCAAGAAGAGATAAGAAAGCCTTCTTCAGCAATCAATGCAAAGAGATAGAGGAAAACAACAGAATGGGAAAGACTAGAGATCTCTTCAAGAGAATTGGAGATACCAAGGGAACATTTCATGCAAAGATGGGCTCGAT
>SJYX01024731.1:384147-439766 GCA_006410675.1 Oreotragus oreotragus | reverse complement strand
CTAGATAGCATATTCAAAAGCAAAGACATTACTTTGCTGACTAAGGTCCGTCTAGTCAAGGCTATGGGTTTTCCAGTGGTCATGTATGGATGTGAGAGTTGGACTGTGAAGAAGGCTGAGCGCGGAAGAATTGATGCTTATGAACTGTGGTGTTGGAGAAGACTCTTGAGAGTCCCTTGGACTGCAAGGAGATTAACCAGTCCATTCTGAAGGAGATCAACCCTGGGATTTCTTTGGAAGGAATGATGCTAAAGCTGAAACTCCAGTACTTTGGCCACCTTGTGAGAAGAGTTGACTCACTGAAAAGGACTCTGATGCTGGCAGGGATTGGGGGCAGAAGGAGAAGGGGACGACCAAGGATGAGATGGCTGGATGGCATCACAGACTCGATGGACGTGAGTCTGAGTGAACTCCAGGAGATGGTGATGAACAGGGAGGCCTGGTGTGCTGTGATTCATGGGGTCGCAAAGAGTCGGACACGACTGAGCAACTGAACTGAACTGAACTGAACTGAACTGATTGAAATCAGCTCGTCATAGCTACAGTTCCCAAAGTGAAATGTTTACATTGAAGGAAAAGAGTAAGATATAGGAGAGCATGTATACAAAGTCCCCATCTTTGATTATTAATAAAAATTTCTGGAAGGATAAATAGCAAAATCTTTACAATATCTAAGCCTGGGATTGAAAAATGAAGAAAAAGTGGGAGATAGGAAAAAATTTGCATTTTTTCCCATAACATACTTCTATATTTTATATTTATAACAAAAAGAATTAAGTTTCTGCTAACTTAATAGCTAAGTTAGCTAACAGTTAGTTAGATAACTAACAGTTTGTCTACATCTTCATTGACATTATCTATCTATAGCTATATATTAGTTGTTTAATCATGCCTGACTCTTTGCAACCCCATGGATTGTAGCCCGCCAGGCTCCTCTGTCCATGGGATTTCCCAGGCAAGAATACTAGAGTAAGTTGCCATTCCCTTCTCCAGGGGGTTTTCCCAACCCAGGGATCAAACCAAAGTCTCCTGCATTGCATGCATGGATGCATCTTATGTTTCATCTCAACCCCATGGACTGTAGCCCTCCACACTCCCTTGCCCATTGGATTCTCCAAGCAAGAATACTGGAGTGAGTTGTCATGTTCTCCTCCAGGGAATCTTCCCCACCATGGATTGAAGCTGTGTATCTTATGTCCCCTGCATTTGCTGTTGAGTTCCTTACCACTAGAGCCACCTGGTAAGACCCTCCTGCATTACAGGCAGATTCTTTATCATCTGAGCCACCAGGGAAACCTTGCTATATCATTATCTATAGGATAGCAAGCTTTGAAAAAGCTGGCATTTTTTTTTTTAACTTGTGTATTAAAGCTTTATTTTTTTTTTTCAAATTATTTCTTTTTTTTTTGTATTTATTTATTTTNGCTGTGTATCTTATGTCCCCTGCATTTGCTGTTGAGTTCCTTACCACTAGAGCCACCTGGTAAGACCCTCCTGCATTACAGGCAGATTCTTTATCATCTGAGCCACCAGGGAAACCTTGCTATATCATTATCTATATGATAGCAAGCTTTGAAAAAGCTGGCATTTTTTTTTTTAACTTGTGTATTAAAGCTTTATTTTTTTTCAAATTATTTCTTTTTTTGTATTTATTTATTTTTTTAATTTAAATGTCAGAACTAAAAAAGCTGCTAAATATTACTAAATCAGTTAACAATTAAATATAATAAATGACCAATTATATGGCCAAAGATGAATATGACCGGTAATGCTCAGCACTGAATAATAGTAATCCATTTAGACGTCAATCTGCCAATATGCATCAAAATTTTAAAAGACCATACCAATTTATTCAGTAATTTCACTTATAGAACTTTATTCCATGGAAACGAATCATATCATGGGCTCTACAAATAATTATTGGATGAAACACTTTTTGTAATTTGGAGAAAATCTACATTTTCTTCTGTAGAAGATTTTGTATACATTATGTATATTCAGTACAACTGAATACTTCATAGAAATTAAAAGTAATATGATAGTTCTCTATGCCTTAATAAAGAAACATGCCCACGATAATTTTTATATGAAAAAGTCTGACTACAAATGAAATTTAAGGTATAAGAACTTGTTGATATGCTTTTTGGAGGCAAAAATTCACACAAAGGATCGAACTTTAATAATGGGTATTTCTGGTATACGAAATTCTGGGAATGACAGGAGAGGAGAGGGAGTGGTTTTGAAATAAAGTATATATTATTTTATAATTTCAAAATTATAAAATGAGCCAACTTTGGAGGAACAAAAAATGAAGTAATATGTTTTCTTCGTGGAAACATATAGAATAGGGAAACTAATCATCTGAGATTACTGTGTCTGTTGTCTAACTAGAGAGTAGACAGCAATGCAACCATTGGAAGGAGAGACAACAGGCCAAGATCCCAGAGAATGCAAAAGCCAGTCTCAAAACAGTGGAATAAGACTAGGGTTTAGTGATCCAAATATACATGACATGGATATATCTGATACACTTATATATACATTTACACACACTTATATATGTAAAGACACAGACATATGAGTTATTTAATTTCAAAACCAGGGCCCAGTCTTCAAGAGAAATGGCAGGTGGGTCATAACACCATCAAACAAGAGCAAAAACTAGGTTCCAGGTAAGTGGAGTATTTCCTGTCTCTTATACACATCTAGATGTGTATAAGAGACAGCGCTAGGAGTCGGATATGACTGAGCGACTTCACTCTCACTTTTCACTTTCATGCATTAGAGAAGGAAATGGCAACCCACTCCAGTGTTCTTGCCTGGAGAATCTCAGGGACAGGGGAGCCTGGTGGGCTGCCGTCTCTGGGGTCGCACAGAATCAGACACGACTGAAGCGATTTAGCAGCAGTAGCAGCAGCTCCCCCCTAAACAAATTGAACATTTTTTCGCCAAAATATAACCATGGAAATAGCTAACGACTTCAAGCTCTCTTGAATCATCTCTTCAAAGTACTTTACAATTTTTTATTGTGGTTCATACTGAAAACACTCTTATCCTGGTACTTAGCTTTGATTAGGGATAAAATCTGGCTACAATTTTAGGGATGAAGTAGTTTCCACTTAACGTGTCTCAAACAGACTGGGGTTTTGACAAACTTGTTCCACAGTCTTTAATTTGTAATAATATCAACAAAATAGATTATCCACAGAAAACTTCTCAGGACAGTCCTAAGTATATGCATGCTGCTGTTTGGTCGCTAAGTCGTGTCCCACTTTTTGTGATGCCCAAGGGCTGATGCCCACCAGGCTCCTCTGTCCATGGGATTTCCCAGGTGAGAATACTGGATTAGGTTGCCATTTCCTTCTCCAGAGCATCTTCCCAGTCCAGAGACTGAACGTTGAGTCTCCTGCATTGGCATGCAGATTTTTTTTTACCACTGAGCCAATCAGGGAAACCCCAAGTATCTGCATACTCAAATCTAAAAGAAGCACTTACTTATTTTTAACACAATCTTTAAAATATTTCTGAAATTATCTCAGTAAATGTTCCTGATATTTATTTTCTGTTAATATATCTATTTTTTAAATTACATTGAGCATCAGTCTTTCTAGATATCATTATTCCAAACCCTGTTAAAAAATTTTTAAAACTTACCTTAATAGCCTATTGCATCAAGACAACTGCATTTTCACCTAATTGAATAGCAGTTTAAATTTTACCCTTTTTTTTTTTTTCATTAAAAGCTTATGTTAAAAGAGTCTTATCTCTGGTACTTCTCCAAATCTTTTACAAATTCAATTATGTAACTCAAAATATGGGGACTTCTGTTGCCCCTTAGAACTTGTGATATTTGTTTTCACCTTTCAGGAAAAGTGGATCAGAGATCAGCCTGCTAACTTGTGCTTTGTACAGTCTTTAATATTAAAACCGAGACTCACTTTTTAAATATGAAAAGAATAATGTAATTAATACAGTATGATTAAAATCAGCAAAATTTATCAAAGCTAAAGGTGTTTTGTGCTCTTTTAAAAACATTCTCCTTGGTAATAAGAGACTCTTATCTCTCAAAAACAAACATAGGCAATGACAGAAAATATCATAGGTCCCACAGTGCCTCTCGTCAGTGGGTTATCAGAGCAACCCATTTTCATGAGAAATTTATTTAAACTAAAGAAGGCTAAATGTTTGGGGAATTTTATGCATACTAGCCCAAAGAGTATTCCAAGTAAACATTTCAAGTAGAAAAAAAATTGAATTGAAAACTTGTTATTTAGTAAATTAGCCAAATCAAATTTCTGCTTTAGTTTGTGGGGACTGGGCTTCCTGGTGGCTCAGCGGTAAAGAATCTGCCTGCCAATGAAGGAGACCTAAGAGATGCTGGTTCAGTCCCTGGGACAGGAAGATCCCCTGGAGAAGGAAATGACAAGCCACTCCAGTATTCTTGCCAGGAGAATCGCATGGATAGAGGAACCTGGCAGGCTATAGTCCATGGGGTTGCAAAGAGTCGAACATGACTGAGAGACTGAGTGACTGAGCAAATGTAGGGATTACTGCACCAATATTTCATCTAAGGTTATGACTGTATCGTAGTCTAAAAGAAATGCACAGTTTGGCTTGGACCTTGATTCTTGGAATGGTAGGACAGGACTTTAGGGGGGATATAGTTATNACTGAGCAAATGTAGGGATTACTGCACCAATATTTCATCTAAGGTTATGACTGTATCGTAGTCTAAAAGAAATGCACAGTTTGGCTTGGACCTTGATTCTTGGAATGGTAGGACAGGACTTTAGGGGGGATATAGTTATATGTCCCTATACATTGTCTGTAAATTTACTGCATACTAAAGTTATTACTTTAACTGACTTTCTTGCTACTTTATTTAGCAGTAATCACTTTTTAAGTTTTCTTCCATGTAAAATATCTAGTGAATTTAGAATTCTACTTTGAATTTGCTTTTGGCTTTCTTTTTTATTTTCCATAAAGAGGCTTCTGAAAGTAATTCTCTATAGTACTATATAGCTAAAGCACATTAAAACAAAAGGATGGAAAAAGAATCACTAAAATCTTCCTGAGAAATTTTATAAGGATGACAGACATGAAAAAAACTAAAGGTAACAGATGTGTCAATGGAAGCAATAGAAAGCCCAGATGTTTGGCATACTCACATAGTGGTAATTGGGCAAGTGAGTGTCATAGTTTCCTTTTCCTAATAATCATTATGCTCCCCCTATTTAAAATAATAATTTTAAATAAGCCATGCTGATGAGAGAAAGAAAAACAATAACACAACAGCAAACTTTCTTACTCTCTCTCATAGTTTTGACAATTGAATTCCAGAGTAAACATATTTATACAATATTGGTCTAAGTGAAAAAACTTTACTATTTCTGCAGTTATTATTTTAGACATATTAAGACTAGGCTAGCACAATTAACTGTTATGTAAAACTTGTTCATTTCTATATACCTAGGTTGGAGAAAGCAAGTTTTAGAATTAAAATTATTTAAGTAATATTTCTTACTTATAAAATAACTAATAATTAAATAACTTATTAAAAAACTAAAGTTATTCCTAATGTTTCTCTGGAGTGAAATAATAAAAGCCTTAGTCAATAAAGAAAATAATCTATATAAATAAGTTATTTTGTAAGGCAAAAGTTCTGGCTGCTGTCTTATATGTTCAACTGATGTAAAAGAAACAGGATTCTATAAACAGCTTCAAGTACTTAGAATATTTCACTTTAAGTTCTCTAGAAAATTTGTACTTACACAATTTTGTTATTATCCTCTATTGAATTAGGCTAAAAATGCACAACCTTTAAATTTTCCATCCTACTCTGTCCAGAAAGCCATTTTTAAACAAAATAATTTTCAAGAGATTATTGAATACATTTCATATGTATCCTTGAGTTTTAAATGACTATTTTTGATGTTTAAAAAACAAAGAACCATTCATTGTAATATTGTGTGAACCAAAAAAATTACACTTATTTAAATAGAGCCAATATCAGGTTCTGAAATAGAATTTTACTTTCTTTATGGGGTGAAAAATAAAGTTTTTCCTTTTATAGAATATGTATCCCAAGATAATATCAAAGTATTTTCACTTAGAAAATCTAGCTGCTATTACATATGAATTTTCAAAGCTTGCCAAAGCTTTGGAAAGAATGATGAAAATTACTATTGCACGACTTTCAGATTTTCTTTGTTTCATAAAGGGCTAAGATAGCATTTTTGTCATTTTTCTTTCAGCTCTGGTCTTTCATCATAAATATCAAAGCACTGTTGTATCCTACAATATTATGCCTGTTGTATCCTACAATATTCTGCCTATTTTTCTATGCACGGTGAAGGTGTTTTCTCTCTTTTTCACCACTTTTATTTTGTTTATGAACAATCTCATAATTTGTTGAGTAAAATAAATAGAACATTAGCTAGATAAAATATTATTAAAACAATAATAATATTTTATCAGAGACTACAATAGAAGCTGAGAGGTTATTTTACGAGGCTGAGTGTCACATACACTGAATTCATACTAAAATGATTTGACCTACATGTGGGATTTTATGACTAATGTTTATTATGAGGAATAAGTTTGTCTAACCCCATGCAGTCTTGAATTTTCCTACCTTTGCTTTACTTCTCATATTGAATTTGTCTTCTAAATGAGTCTTATTATTCCATCTCAATATATATTCCAGATAATTATGTGGATCTATGGTTCCCAAAGGTTTATTTATTATACTTATCTTAAATTAGAACGATCTTAAATAGGTCAATGTGATAAATTGGCAATAACTTTCTATTTACTTCTAGAAACTACAAATTAAAATAGCATAGAAGATGGATTAAAGCAACAGGCAAAATAATAGTTTTGCATATAGTGTGTTCTCTAGCCAAGCATTGATAAAATCCTGGAAAGTTACAAGTCAGGTAGGCATATACGTTGGGATTTATTTCTATATGTGCTTCCATTAATATTCAAATTACATTTATTAGAATGGTAAGTTTCCCTTCATATTATGGAAATCAGACTTAAGTGAAGTCGCTTAGTCGTGTCCGACTCTTTGCGATCCCATGGACTGTAGTCTACCAGGCTTCTCTGTCCATGGGATTTTCCAGGCAAGAGTACTGGAGTGGGTTGCCATTGCCTTCTCCAGAGGATCTTCCTGACCCAGGGATTGAACCCAGGTCTCCTGGATTGCAGGCAGATGCTTTACCCTCTGAGCCACCAGGGAAGCCCAAGCATCTGGTTATTCACCTAAAGGAGGAATAATTGATAACTGGGTGCTGGAGCCAGACAGATTTGAGTTGAAATCCCTGTTTCTTTTCATATAAATGTACATCTTTTTGCCAAGTTATTTAACCTCTAAAATGGACACAATAATAGTGATTAACTCATGAAGACATTGGAAGAATTAAATGAGAATATGCAAGTGAAGAATTGTGCCCAGGACCAGGCAAGTAATGCGTTCAATTTATTATTACCATCAGCTATTGTGACTTTGTTGATTTTGTCACTTTGTCGTACTTAGTTTGTGCATGAGAAAATTTTATATATAATTATGTGTAAGGGGTGCATTTAATAAAGCAGAATGATCATCCCTACTTGACTGGGTAAGAAAGCTGGCTTTAGAAATATGCCCTGAGAAGAGAGAACAGGTGGCTGGCTGCTTTGATCTAAGGTAGGATGATCCTACAAACAAGGATCAAGAAGACAAGTGCAGAAANGACCCCATGAATCACAGCACGCCAGGCCTCCCTGTCCATCACCAACTCCTGGAGTTCACTCAGACTCACGTTCATCAAGTCCGTGATGCCATCCAGCCATCTCATCCTCTGTCGTCCCCTTCTCTCCTGCCCTCAATCCCTCCCAGCATCAAAGTCTTTTCCAATGAGTCAACTCTTCTCATGAGGTGGCCAAAGTACTGGAGTTTCAGCTTTAGCATCATTACTTCCAAAGAAATCCCAGGGCTGATCTCCTTCAGAATGGACTGGTTGGATCTCCTTGCAGTCCAAGGGACTCTCAAGAGTCTTCTCCAGCACCACAGTTCAAAAGCATCAATTCTTCAGCACTCAGCTTTCTTCACGGTCCAACTCTCACATCCATACATGACCACTGGAAAAATCATAGAATTTATAACCACAGATCTAACAATGCCTACATGGACTAGGAGACTTCAAACTGCAAAATTAACTTGTAGTGGATTCTTGGTTTCCCTTAACTTAGAAAGAGGCACATATTCTCTGAAGGAGAATCCCTTCAACCCCAACCTCAAAGAATTCCCATAGATTTAGATCAGTCAAATATCAGCTCAGACACCTAATTAGAAGACACCATGAAATAGTCACCATGATCAGGAGGAAGCAAAATGAAGAGCAAAATTAGATGCCAGCTAGAATGATAGATCCTGGACTCTTCCTATAGAATTTAAGATGAGTATGCTTAAAATGTATATAAAATTAAAAATAAAACTACAAATGAGTTATTATGGAAGACTTCTAAAAAAGGAAATATTTATAAAATATAACAAGTAGAATTTCTAACAATCAAAAAAAAGTACATTTTTGCATATTATTCATTAGACACAATAAATAAGTTAAACAGTCCATCAGACACACCTAGAGAAAAAATTATGAATTAGAGAATAGATGTGCCTACCTTGGAAGATTCCATTTTGTACCCACTATAAGACTCCATTTTATATCCATTTTAGTTTGATTCTTCATGTGAATCAATCTGTTGTGGGGAGGCATCCAATAGGAAGCTCCAGGGTATACACCTACCCTTGAAGAGCATGCAAAACAGATTAAACTTGAATTCTGTGATTCAGAATTCACTACATGCTTTTTTTCTCATAATATATTAGAAAAAATTGACAAGGTAGCAGGAACTCAGGTGTATATCTCTAAAGATAGTGCACTATTTTTAAAAGCAGATATACCTGTGGCTAATATTTTTAACTTATAGCAAGAGTTATTCAAATATGAAAATTGAATTTCATGCAGTGGTTCTATTTATTGAATTCCTAAATGTTGTCAAATTTATTCTGATGCAGAAATGCAATGTTTTCATGAATGTGAACACTGATGTGACAAGAATGTCTGAAAACAAATATTTTCCTCACAAAATAAATTTTTTTCTGTAATCTCTGATAAACAAACCAAAAAGAGTGCTAGAAAAGGAGATGATGTCACTGACCCTTCTTTAAAAGCAGTGTTCTTAGATTCCAGCAGCACTTTATTTTTTAACCTAAGAAACAACAGTATTGTAAAGTAAAATAAAAAGAAAAAAAAAGACAAGCAAAAAAGAAACAATATTTCCAAAATGCTTATTTACCTAGAGTTCTAGTCTACTGAAATAAGACATCATTAGATGATTCATTTAAAATGCTTCATTGGGATATTACTCAGCCACGAGAAGGAGCAAATTCAGGTCAGTGGTAGTGAGGTGGATGAACCTAGAGCCTATTACACAGAGTGAAATAAATCAGAAAGAGTAAAACAACTACTGCATATTAACACATATATATGGTATCTCAGAAAAAAATGGTACTGATGAATCTATCTGCAGGGAAGGAATGGACATGCAGGCATAGAGAATGGACTTGTGGGCACAGCAGAGGATGAAAAGGATGGGATGAGTTAAGACAGTAATATTGACATACATATAATATCATGTGTAAAATAGCTAGCTAGTGGGAAGCTGTATAACACAGGGAGCCAACCTGGCACTCTGTGAAGACCTAGAGGGCTGGGATGGGAGGCACAAGAGGGAGGTGAGATGTATATATACATATATATATATATGTGTGTGTATGTATAGTTATGACTGATTAACAATGTTGTACAGCAGAATTCAATATAACGTTGTAAAGCAATTATCCTCCAATTACAAATAAATTTTAAAAGCTGGAAAAAATGCTCCATTGTGTATAGAAAATATAATAGTTCACTGTATTATAGATAAAAAAGAAAACTAAAACACTCTGGGTAAATTTTTAACAGATGTACTTTGTTTTAAACATAGACTAGTAACTCACATAGAAAATAATCACAAAATATAATATAAAAGCATGAGTATAAATACATGAAGAATTACAAGGTTCTTTATCAGAAATCAGACTGACATTTAAAGNGATGTACTTTGTTTTAAACATAGACTAGTAACTCACATAGAAAATAATCACAAAATATAATATAAAAGCATGAATATAAATACATGAAGAATTACAAGGTTCTTTATCAGAAATCAGACTGACATTTAAAGTAATTCTTCGAAAGAAATTGTAAAAACTTTAAAATAGGAGTAGAATTTTAATTGATAATAAAATTGATTACCATTTAAGCTTTTGTAAATGAAAATGTTTTCTTAGTTTCTTTTTCTGATGATTTGTTGCTAATGTTTAGAAATACGACTGATTTTTATAAGTTGATTTTTGCGTCCTGGAACTTTATTGAATTCATTTGTTAGTTCTAACAGTATTTTGGTGGAGTCTTATGGTTTTCTACACATGATATCATGTCACTGCAAACAGAAAATTTTACTTCTTCCCATCCAATCCCAATGTCTTTTTTTCTTTATCTTGCTTAATTGATCCGTCTAGGACTCTCAGTGCTACAGTGAAGGAAAGTAGAAAGAATGGGCATGTGTGTGTGCTAAGTCACTTCAGTTGTGTCAGTCTCTTGGCAACAGTATGGACTCTAGCCTGCCAGGCTCCTCTGTCCATGGGACTCTCCAGGTAAAGATACTGGAGTGGGTTGCCATTTTCTCCTCCAGGGGATCTTCCAGACCCAGGGATTAAACCTGCATTCTCTTATGTCTCCCACTAGTGGGTTCTTTACCGCTAGTGCTACCTGGGAAGCCCAAAGAATGGACATACTTGTCTTATACTTGATCTTAGCATAACTTAGCTATAGGCTTGTCACATATGACCTTTATTAAATAGAGGTACCTTCCTTCTTAAAGGATGTTGTTTATAGTTTTTATCATAAAAGTGTGTTGAATTTCATAACATGTTTTTTCCTACTTCTATTGAGCGGATTGAGCTTCCCAGGTGATGCTAGTGGTAAAGAATGCACCTGCAAATGCAGGAGATGTAAGAGAGGCAGGTTCCATCTGTGGGTCGGAAAGATCCCCTGGAGGAGGGCATGGCAACCCACTCCAGCATTCTTGCCTGGAGAATACCATGGACAGAGGAGTCTGGAGTGCAGCAGTTCATAGGGTTGCAAAGAGTTGGACACGACTTGGGGAGTGAATGACGATGATTGAGTTGATCATATGATTTTAGCCTTCATTTTATTAATGTGGCATATCCTATTTACTATTTTGCTTGTGCTGAACCATCCTTGAATCCCTGAAATAAATCCATCATGATCCTTTTAATATGCTATTGAATTTGGTTCGCTAATATTTTATTTAGGATTCAAACCTTATGCTATAAGTAGTTCAGTTTATGGTACAGTAAGTCCCTCCACATTAATTAAGAGTACATTCATAATCCAATTTGTTCCTAAGTCCAACAAAATTAACCTAAGTACCCAACTAACACAATCAGCTATAGGGTACCACGCTGTAACAGGTTTATAGTACTTTTCACACAAATAATACATACAAAATAAACACCAAAAATAAAGAAAATATTTTAAATCTTACTGCATAGCACCTTGTACTACTACCTTATAGCACAGTAAAAGAGCTGGCATACAAGTGTATGTTCCCATTTTGAAAGTTTCCAACTTGAAGATTTTTATGCAGGGGATTTATTATATATCAATTATATTTCAATAAAGTCACTTGAGGGAAAAAAAAAAAGGATCTACCTTCTTACTACTTTCAGTTTTTTTCTCAGTTTAAGTCAAAATTGGACTTTCTTGGTGATCCCATGGTTAAGAATCACCTGCAAACACAGAGGACGTGGGTTTGATCCCTGGTCTGAGAAGATTCCACATGCCGGGTTCAACTAAGCCCGTGCGCCACAACTATTGAGCTCACACTTCAGTGCCCTTGAGCTGCGACTACTGAAGCCCTGTTTTTTTCTCAGTTTAAGTCAAAATTGGACTTTCTTGGTGATCCCGTGGTTAAGAATCACCTGCAAACACAGAGGACGTGGGTTTGATCCCTGGTCTGAGAAGATTCCACATGCCGGGTTCAACTAAGCCCGTGCGCCACAACTATTGAGCTCACACTTCAGTGCCCTTGAGCTGCGACTACTGAAGCCCGTGTGCCCTGGAACCTGACTCCACAAGAGATAGCCCTATAATGAGAAGCCTGCACACTGCATCTAGAGCATAGCCACTACTCACCACAACTAGAGAAAGCCCACACGCGAAACCAAGACCCGGCACAGCCAAAAATAAATAAAAATTTAAAAATAAAATAGTCAAAATGATAATGCCTGCTTCACAGTTTTGCCACAATGGTTAGAGAAAACAGTGGGTGAAATGTGTCTGGCACTTGTCCCAGAAATAAATACCTGCTTTATTTCTAAAGTATTTTGAAGTCTTTTATTACTTTGATTTTTCTGCTTATATGACTACCATTCATTACCCCAACATTTAAAACTGTATTATAGTTTTATAAATTCTTAGATCTTAGGTCTCTTTCTCTACAGTTGATTTCAACAATGTATTTTCTATCCTTGCTTGCTGAGTTTGTCATCACTGTCACAAAAAAAGATAACTTTGACATTTCTGCTGATGAATGTTTTCACTGAGATTGTGTTAAACTTCAAATTATTTTGAAGAAAAAATATTGTCATTATAACTTCTCTGGCATTAGAATTGTAATTACTTTAAGCTGAAAAAAAATGTTTAACTTTAATTAAATCCTAGGACAATTATTTGTTGATATGATGCCAAACAGCTGGTTTAGCTTAATTTTTGACATTTAAATCTGGTACTGGAAATTACTGTACTTGTTGGGATTTAATATACTGATGAAAATACATGCACTAAAATCACCGGTTTTGAATTTAAAATTGTTTCCACTATTGTTCACCATTTTATCCATCCTGCCATTTTAGCCTGCTTTGGAAACGTTCTATGGGAAAATGAGAAGCATCTTTGAATTTAGTTATCAGAAAATCATTTTCCCCCCTAAATTCTTACCGAAGTCAGAAAATAGACCAAGCATAAATCACGGAAAATTTCTCTTCAAAAACAATATATTCTGCTACTCTTGTTCATAGTTCATAACTAAGAGTCAACAGATCAAAAGGAGTACTTAATAAAGCTAACCAATATCTCACTAAAAATTACAGTTAAAAACGGGATTTGTTCCTGTAACAAAATGATTAGAATACATGGACTCAGCTTATTATGGAACCTGCTGTGGCTCTGACTGAAGTCAAGAGGCTGATAGATGAGCTTTGCCTATTTGGGTCTTAAGGCCCTTGAAGTCACTTAGATGGATGACTGCTTAATAAGAACAACACAACATTTTTGTACAAGACAAGAAATCTAGCTTGGCGCCAATAGACTGTGATGTTTGCTAAACTCAATATTCAGATCATGACTATTTAATTTATCTGTCAATGACTTTCTCCTGATTTGCATTCCACCTGTTTGGCTTCTCTATGCAGATAGTAAAGCATAGTAGTTTTGTATTCAAGGTGATGGAGAAGGAGTGTTCTGAGCATTTAAGAAACATTATTTTTTCTCATCCTATTTATATTTCATTGAGACATTTATATTTTAATTGATCTGGCTAGAAGTTAGATATGGTGATATATGAAATGAAAACCATAAATATTCCAGTAACTTGGCAGTCTGGAGATGGTTTGAATTAAGATGTGGGATTCCAATTTTAAAACAGCACATCAGACAAAAGAGGGTAAGAAAGAGAAATTATTGCAAAATAGATCTAATATAAGAGAAAAATAAATTTTAAATTTTTGTGTAATAGAACCACATTTGTAACTAAACAGAATATAAGGACATATACATATAAGGTTTTTGGAATAATGTGCTCCTTTTAAGTTATAGAACTGTGTTAAATCATGCATTTATTTATATCAAATAATGTTTGGCAATGACCTGGATATATAAGGCCTGTTTGGTTTTAATGGTTTATGTTTAAGATAAATCATCATTAACTTGTTTTCTACTGATACCACAGATATATTTATACCTTTGTAGAAACTTATAACTAACATACAAAATGGTAGTTAGGATAATAAATTCTGATAGATGCAATCTATCAGTTTACTCAGGCTACCAAAACAAAATACCGTAGACTGGCTGCCTTGAACAATAGAAACTTACTTCTCACAGCTCTGGAGACTGAGAAGTTCAAGATCAAGTTCTGTAAAGTTGGGTTTTATTCTGAGGCGTCTTCCTTGGCTCATAAACTGCCACTATGTCTTCGTATGCTGAAATGACCTCTTCTGTACACACACAAAGAGAGAGGCCTCTCTACTATCTCCTAAGAATGCCAGTCCATCAGACTGAGGCCTCAGTCACATTACCTCATTTAACCCTAGTTACCTCTCTAAAGCCCCATTTCCTAATAGCATCACATTGCAGATTAGGGTTTCAAAATATTAATTTGGAGGAACACAAACATTCAGTCTATCACATGTAAGAAGAGATTCATTGACTAAACCATTCCGATACACAAGTTTTTCATAAGCAGTGTACCATTTGTATCAATCATTTGTTATAGAAGGTTTCTGTTAGTAATATGAAGATGAATTTCATATAATTCTTGCTTTGTTGACAGTTTAGTAGAGTAGGCAAATCTATGGACCGATTTTTTTAATGAGTTGAACTAAATTCTATAACAGGAACCCAAACTAAAAGTTTCCACTGCACAGAAGAGGGAAAGACCAGATTTTCCTGAAACAGTCAGGAAAGGCTTACTAGTCACCGTGTCACCACAGCTTCCTCCTAAAGACTGAGTGGAAAGGATATAGAACCTGTCCATAAGAGGATAGACCTAGGCAGTTGAGATTAAATCCAGTTTAAAAACACAAAATGCATTGCATATCCATTCCATTTTCAATATGCTTCACTATTTTTACAATTCTACAAACCAATCAACGTGCATACTAGTGACATACATACTAGTGTATAGTTATGGGTATAACTATATGGTAGATTGTAGTAGCTTTTGAAAAAGCATTTTATTATTATTTGTGCTTTTATTCTTTTCTCAGTACATATTTGATGAGATTTTTAAGTTTTTCTTGCTGAAATGTTAATATAGTAATTATTGATAATTAGATAAGGTTATGTCATATACAACTATGTTTTTACCCTACACATATTGCACATGAGTGGCCTTGACAAATACTATTGAGAAGACATTAAGCTGAGACCATGAGCCTACTGCTGTAAATCTGAAACTGTAAATTTAGTGCTATCTTGGTTTAAGAGAGCAATCTGTTTTTAAAATCCCACTTATCTCCTCAGTTAATATATCTGCTACAGATGAAAATTTAGGGAAAATGAGTCACACCTCTTGACTAATCATTCCTGTGCATTTTATCTTTCCCCTCTTTGCCAAATAAATACATCATCATTATAAAACTATTTTTAGAAAATAAAGTTAAGCAAAAAGAGGAAAACTTATATTCCATTAATTCTACTCAGAGTTGTCACTAAGTGTTTTCCCAGTCACTTTCTGTGAATGTATATGCTTAACATGTATAGTTTTTTTTTAAACACAGATTTTATTACCAGATTTTCTAACACAGTTTTATTACCAGATCTTAATATATATGATAACTTTTTCCTGTCAATATTCTTCTATGTAGGCACTCATTCCCCTGTGTCCATATACCTTAATTTATTTAATAAACTACATGAGTTGGACATTTATTTCTATTTTTATCTATTACAAAAATACCGTAATGAACATTTCTATAACTAAATCTTTCACAGATTATTGTTTAACTTTTCAAAATTTCTATAAGTGAAATTCCTGGACATTTCACTATCACATTTGCACATCCACTAAGCTCATTTTAGAAACTTTAATACAGCTCACAGTTAGCCTTTTAAAAGATTGTGTTCATGCACACTATAAACACAGCATATGAGTGCTTATTTTTCTGAATCTTCACTGGGTTACAACATGCATACTCCAGGTGACATTTGTCTGTTGAAAGAACTAGATGCCAGTCTTAAAGCAAATCCGATAAGTCTTTGTTGAACTCAATTTAGTTTGGTTTGCTCTCCTTGAATCTTATCTCTTTCAACACCAAATCATACAGCCAATTTATAAAATTAAGGGAGCACATCAAATTTATTAGTAATTTAAGTAAACAGAGATAAGTGATTTGATTGTGAAGATATATTTGGAAAGATATAAGTTTTAAGCTTGAATTCTTATGAACCATGGCAAATAACTTGTCATTTTATCATTAAATACTAATTTTTTCTTAATCAAAAGAGTTGTCCTTCTGCTGCTGCAAAGTCACTCAGTTGTGTTCCACATTTTGTGACCCCATTGACTGTGGGTGGCCTGCCAGGCTCCTCTGTCCGTGGAATTTTTCAGGCAAGAATACTGGAGTGGGCTGCCATTTCCGTCTCCAGGGTATCTTCCCCAACCCAGGAATCAAACTCAAGTCTCCTTCATTGCAGGCTGATTTTTTTACCTGCTGAGTCAACAGGGAAGATTGCACTTCTACTATAATCTTAATCCTGGCAGAACAAATCTATCTTGCATGGTTGGAAGATAAATAACAACTGTGTTCACTTCCAGTATTCTACCTTTGATAACAAACAAAGCATTTGGTGGTCTTATCATTAAACCCTATTCTGAGTCTTCCCTTTCATACCATGAGTTCAAATTACTATGCCAGTAGAAATTAATAAATGAATCATGATAGTGATAAATTGAAAAATGTCCAGCTGCCTTCTATATAAAAGTCTGAACTTAACCACCTGCTAATTTAACCAGCCTTTAAATTTTCAAACCTCTGGAAAAAATGTCTTGTATCCTATAGAAAGAATAACAGTATCTGCCATGTTTGAATCTTTGTGATGATTCTTCTATGATTGGTTTAATATGATTTGAAGTGGTCAATTAAATAAGCCCTTCTATTGTTCTGGCTGAATAATGATTTGATTTTCCAAGCCTTCTAATCCATTATTTTAATTATCATTAAATTCATAAAAAAAGAGAAAACCTAAATAGCCTTTAAAAGATCTTAAAAACCCTGAAATAAATACCACAAACACAATTATCAGAAGGGAAGACAATAATAGCTCTCATTTGGGTAATAAAGTAGAACTGCTTTCATAGAAAATAATTAGAGCAATAAACCCACACTTTAGATCTATTTGGAAGTGTTTGAATGCCAGTTAGATTACTGCTGCATTTAGGAAGATACTTGGGGATATATTGGATAAGAAAGACGTTTATTGATTTATTCAGTCCATTCTACAGAGTTCATGTAGAAGCAGGAATCTAGGGTGAATTAGAAAGCACCAAAAAGTTCTCACAGACAAAAGGGAAAAAACAAAAGCAAAACCAAAAGTGAAATGTCCATCTGAATTTTGAGAAAGGTATTAAGAAATTTCTTAATCCGAAAAAGTTTTTCCAATATTGGAGGAACATGAGGCACCACACCAGAGTGATGGAGTGGTTTCTTTACATATTAAAACTACATTTACTATAGCTTTTTTTTTTTTATCCAGGGGAAAGCATCAAGATATGGAGAATTTGTGGAACAAGCAAACACAACAATAAAGCAGTTATAGGCAAATAATAATCATGTTTGATTTAGGTCATACCTGAATGATTTAGTGGTTTTCCCTACTTTCTTCAATTTAAGTCTGAATTTGGCAATAAGGAATTCATGATCTGAGCCACAGTCAGCTCCCCGTATTGTTTTTGCTGACTGTATAGAGCTTCTCCATCGTTGGCTGCAAAGAATATACTCAATCTGATTTCAGTGTTGACCATCTGGTGATATCCATGCATAGAGTCTTCTCTTGCGTTGTTGGAAGAAGGTGTTTGTTATGACCAGTGCATTCTCTGGGCAAAACTATTAGCCTTTGCCCTGCTTCATTCTGTGCTCCAAGGCCAAATTTGCCTGTTTCTCCAGATGTTTCTTGACTTCCTACTTTTGCATTCCAGTCTCTTATAATGAAAAGGACATCTTTTGGGGGTGTTAGTCTGAAAAGGTCTTGGAGGTCTTCATAGACCCATTCAACTTCAGCTTCTTCAGCATTACTGTTCGGGGCAGAGACTTGTATTACCATGATATTGAATGGTTTACCTTGGAAATGAACAGAGATCATTCTGTTATTTCTGAGATTGTATCAAAGTATTGTATTTCAGGCTCTTTTGTTGACTATGAGGGCTACTCCATTTCTTCTAAGGGATTCTTGCTCACAGTAGTAGATATAATGGTCATCTGAGTTAATTCACCCATTCCAGCCCATTTTAGTTTGCTGCTTCCTAGAATGTCGATGTTCACTCTTGCCATCTCCTGTTTGACCACTTCCTATTTGCCTTGATTTATGGATCTAACATTCCAGGTTCCTATGCAATATTGATCCTTGCAGCATTGGGCTTTGCTTCTATCACCAGTCATATCCACAACTGGGTGCTGTTTTTGCTATGTCTTCGTCCCTTCATTCTTTCTGGAGTTCTTTCTTCACTGATCTCCAGTAGCATATTGGGCACCTACCGACCTGGGGAGTTCATCTTTCAGTGTCCTACCTTTTTTCTTTTCTTTTCTTTTCTTTTTTTACCTTTTTTCCTTTTTATGCTGTTCATGGGGTTCTCAAGGCAAGAATACTGAAGTGGCTTGCCATTCCCTTCTCCAGTGGACCACATTCTGTCAGACCTCTCCACCATGACCCATCCGTCTTGGGTGGCCCCACAGGGCATGGCTTAGTTTCANGTATAACTATATGGTAGATTGTAGTAGCTTTTGAAAAAGCATTTTATTATTATTTGTGCTTTTATTCTTTTCTCAGTACATATTTGATGAGATTTTTAAGTTTTTCTTGCTGAAATGTTAATATAGTAATTATTGATAATTAGATAAGGTTATGTCATATACAACTATGTTTTTACCCTACACATATTGCACATGAGTGGCCTTGACAAATACTATTGAGAAGACATTAAGCTGAGACCATGAGCCTACTGCTGTAAATCTGAAACTGTAAATTTAGTGCTATCTTGGTTTAAGAGAGCAATCTGTTTTTAAAATCCCACTTATCTCCTCAGTTAATATATCTGCTACAGATGAAAATTTAGGGAAAATGAGTCACACCTCTTGACTAATCATTCCTGTGCATTTTATCTTTCCCCTCTTTGCAAAATAAATACATCATCATTATAAAACTATTTTTAGAAAATAAAGTTAAGCAAAAAGAGGAAAACTTATATTCCATTAATTCTACTCAGAGTTGTCACTAAGTGTTTTCCCAGTCACTTTCTGTGAATGTATATGCTTAACATGTATAGTTTTTTTTTAAACACAGATTTTATTACCAGATTTTCTAACACAGTTTTATTACCAGATCTTAATATATATGATAACTTTTTCCTGTCAATATTCTTCTATGTAGGCACTCATTCCCCTGTGTCCATATACCTTAATTTATTTAATAAACTACATGAGTTGGACATTTATTTCTATTTTTATCTATTACAAAAATACCGTAATGAACATTTCTATAACTAAATCTTTCACAGATTATTGTTTAACTTTTCAAAATTTCTATAAGTGAAATTCCTGGACATTTCACTATCACATTTGCACATCCACTAAGCTCATTTTAGAAACTTTAATACAGCTCACAGTTAGCCTTTTAAAAGATTGTGTTCATGCACACTATAAACACAGCATATGAGTGCTTATTTTTCTGAATCTTCACTGGGTTACAACATGCATACTCCAGGTGACATTTGTCTGTTGAAAGAACTAGATGCCAGTCTTAAAGCAAATCCGATAAGTCTTTGTTGAACTCAATTTAGTTTGGTTTGCTCTCCTTGAATCTTATCTCTTTCAACACCAAATCATACAGCCAATTTATAAAATTAAGGGAGCACATCAAATTTATTAGTAATTTAAGTAAACAGAGATAAGTGATATGATTGTGAAGATATATTTGGAAAGATATAAGTTTTAAGCTTGAATTCTTATGAACCATGGCAAATAATTTGTCATTTTATCATTAAATACTAATTTTTTCTTAATCAAAAGAGTTGTCCTTCTGCTGCTGCAAAGTCACTCAGTTGTGTTCCACATTTTGTGACCCCATTGACTGTGGGTGGCCTGCCAGGCTCCTCTGTCCGTGGAATTTTTCAGGCAAGAATACTGGAGTGGGCTGCCATTTCCGTCTCCAGGGTATCTTCCCCAACCCAGGAATCAAACTCAAGTCTCCTTCATTGCAGGCTGATTTTTTTACCTGCTGAGTCAACAGGGAAGATTGCACTTCTACTATAATCTTAATCCTGGCAGAACAAATCTATCTTGCATGGTTGGAAGATAAATAACAACTGTGTTCACTTCCAGTATTCTACCTTTGATAACAAACAAAGCATTTGGTGGTCTTATCATTAAACCCTATTCTGAGTCTTCCCTTTCATACCATGAGTTCAAATTACTATGCCAGTAGAAATGAATAAATGAATCATGATAGTGATAAATTGAAAAATGTCCAGCTGCCTTCTATATAAAAGTCTGAACTTAACCACCTGCTAATTTAACCAGCCTTTAAATTTTCAAACCTCTGGAAAAAATGTCTTGTATCCTATAGAAAGAATAACAGTATCTGCCATGTTTGAATCTTTGTGATGATTCTTCTATGATTGGTTTAATATGATTTGAAGTGGTCAATTAAATAAGCCCTTCTATTGTTCTGGCTGAATAATGATTTGATTTTCCAAGCCTTCTAATCCATTATTTTAATTATCATTAAATTCATAAAAAAAGAGAAAACCTAAATAGCCTTTAAAAGATCTTAAAAACCCTGAAATAAATACCACAAACACAATTATCAGAAGGAAAGACAATAATAGCTCTCATTTGGGTAATAAAGTAGAACTGCTTTCATAGAAAATAATTAGAGCAATAAACCCACACTTTAGATCTATTTGGAAGTGTTTGAATGCCAGTTAGATTACTGCTGCATTTAGGAAGATACTTGGGGATATATTGGATAAGAAAGACGTTTATTGATTTATTCAGTCCATTCTACAGAGTTCATGTAGAAGCAGGAATCTAGGGTGAACATAGATGCAAAAATCCTCAACAAAATTCTAGCAATCAGAATCCAACAACACATTAAAAAGATCATACACCATGACCAAGTAGGCTTTATCCCAGGGATGCAAGGATTCTTCAATATTCGCAAATCAATCAATGTAATTCACCACATTAACAAACTGAAAAAAAATTAGAAAGCACCAAAAAGTTCTCACAGACAAAAGGGAAAAAACAAAAGCAAAACCAAAAGTGAAATGTCCATCTGAATTTTGAGAAAGGTATTAAGAAATTTCTTAATCCGAAAAAGTTTTTCCAATATTGGAGGAACATGAGGCACCACACCAGAGTGATGGAGTGGTTTCTTTACATATTAAAACTACATTTACTATAGCTTTTTTTTTTTTATCCAGGGGAAAGCATCAAGATATGGAGAATTTGTGGAACAAGCAAACACAACAATAAAGCAGTTATAGGCAAATAATAATCATGTTTGATTTAGGTCATACCTGAATGATTTAGTGGTTTTCCCTACTTTCTTCAATTTAAGTCTGAATTTGGCAATAAGGAATTCATGATCTGAGCCACAGTCAGCTCCCCGTATTGTTTTTGCTGACTGTATAGAGCTTCTCCATCGTTGGCTGCAAAGAATATACTCAATCTGATTTCAGTGTTGACCATCTGGTGATATCCATGCATAGAGTCTTCTCTTGCGTTGTTGGAAGAAGGTGTTTGTTATGACCAGTGCATTCTCTGGGCAAAACTATTAGCCTTTGCCCTGCTTCATTCTGTGCTCCAAGGCCAAATTTGCCTGTTTCTCCAGATGTTTCTTGACTTCCTACTTTTGCATTCCAGTCTCTTATAATGAAAAGGACATCTTTTGGGGGTGTTAGTCTGAAAAGGTCTTGGAGGTCTTCATAGACCCATTCAACTTCAGCTTCTTCAGCATTACTGTTCGGGGCAGAGACTTGTATTACCATGATATTGAATGGTTTACCTTGGAAATGAACAGAGATCATTCTGTTATTTCTGAGATTGTATCAAAGTATTGTATTTCAGGCTCTTTTGTTGACTATGAGGGCTACTCCATTTCTTCTAAGGGATTCTTGCTCACAGTAGTAGATATAATGGTCATCTGAGTTAATTCACCCATTCCAGTCCATTTTAGTTTGCTGCTTCCTAGAATGTCGATGTTCACTCTTGCCATCTCCTGTTTGACCACTTCCTATTTGCCTTGATTTATGGATCTAACATTCCAGGTTCCTATGCAATATTGATCCTTGCAGCATTGGGCTTTGCTTCTATCACCAGTCATATCCACAACTGGGTGCTGTTTTTGCTATGTCTTCGTCCCTTCATTCTTTCTGGAGTTATTTCTTCACTGATCTCCAGTAGCATATTGGGCACCTACCGACCTGGGGAGTTCATCTTTCAGTGTCCTACCTTTTTTCTTTTCTTTTCTTTTCTTTTTTTACCTTTTTTCCTTTTTATGCTGTTCATGGGGTTCTCAAGGCAAGAATACTGAAGTGGCTTGCCATTCCCTTCTCCAGTGGACCAGTTTGTCAGAACTCTCCACCATGACCCGTCTGTCTTGGGTGGCCCTACACAGCAANACAGTAGTAGATATAATGGTCATCTGAGTTAATTCACCCATTCCAGCCCATTTTAGTTTGCTGCTTCCTAGAATGTCGATGTTCACTCTTGCCATCTCCTGTTTGACCACTTCCTATTTGCCTTGATTTATGGATCTAACATTCCAGGTTCCTATGCAATATTGATCCTTGCAGCATTGGGCTTTGCTTCTATCACCAGTCATATCCACAACTGGGTGCTGTTTTTGCTATGTCTTCGTCCCTTCATTCTTTCTGGAGTTATTTCTTCACTGATCTCCAGTAGCATATTGGGCACCTACCGACCTGGGGAGTTCATCTTTCAGTGTCCTACCTTTTTTCTTTTCTTTTCTTTTCTTTTTTTACCTTTTTTCCTTTTTATGCTGTTCATGGGGTTCTCAAGGCAAGAATACTGAAGTGGCTTGCCATTCCCTTCTCCAGTGGACCCCAGTTTGTCAGAACTCTCCACCATGACCCGTCTGTCTTGGGTGGCCCTACACAGCAAGGCTCATAGTTTCATTGAGTTAGCCAATGCTGTGGTCTGCGTGATCAGATTGGTTAGTCTTCTGTCTTTGTGGCTTTCTGTGATTGTGGTTTCTGTTGGATTATCAAAAAAGCAAGAGAGTTCCAGAAAAACATCTATTTCTGCTTTATTGACTATGCCAAAGCCTTTGACTGTGTGGATCACCACAAACTGTGGAAAATTCTGAAAGGGATGGGAATACCAGACCACCTGATCTGTCTCCTGAAAATTCTGTATGCAGGTCAGGAAGCAACACTTAGAACTGGACATGGAGCAACACACTGGTTCCAAATAGGGAAAGGAGTACATCAAGGCTGTATATTGTCACCCTGCTTATTTAACTTGTATGCAGAGTACATCATGAGAAATGCTGGGCTGGATGCAGCACAGCTGGAATCAAGATTGCTTGGAGAAATACCAATAACCTCAGATATGCAGATGTCACCACCCTTATGGCAGAAAGTGGAGAAGAACTAAAGAGCCAATTGATGAAAGTGAAAGAGAAGAGTGAAAAAGTTGGCTTAAAGCTCAACTTTCAGAAAACTAAGATCATGGTATCCAGTCTTATCACTTCATGCAAATAGATGGGTAAGCAATGGAAAGAGTGACAGACTTTATTTTGGGGAGCTCCAAAATCACTGCAGATGATGACTGCAGCCATGAAATTAAAAGACACTTACTCCTTGAAAGAAAAGTTATGACCAACATAGACAGCATTTAAAAAGCAGAGACATTACTTTGCCAACGAAGGTCTGTCTAGTCAAGGCTATGGTTTTTCCAGTTGTCATGTATAGATGTGAGAGTTGGACTATAAAGAAAGCTGAGCACCGAAGAATTGCTCCTTTTGAACTGTGGTATTGGAGAAGACTCTGAGAGTCCCTTGGACTGCAAAGAGATCCATCCAGTCCATCCTAAAGGAAATCAGTCCTGAATATTCATGAGAAGGACTGGTGTTGAAGCTGAAACTCCAATACTTTGACCACCTGATGTGAAGAACTGATTCATTTGAAAAGACCCTGATGCTGGGAAAGATTGAAGGTGGGAGGAGAAAGGGACGACAGAGGATGAGATGGTTGGATGGCATCACCAACTCAATGGACATGAGTTTGAGTAAACTCCGGGAGTTGGTGATGGACAGGGAGGCTTGGCGTGCTGCAATCCATGTGGACACAAAGAGTCAGACACGACTGAGTGACTGAACTGATGCAACTGAATAACAACATTAATACTTTCTAATGTGTTGCCAACATTCACTTCCATTTTATCAATTATTGGCTCACATCAGTCCCTTATTTAATTTTTTAATTTATTCTCATTTTTTCATTTTAAAGATACTATGATGAACATTACTTCAGCTAAACCTCTATGCTTTTAAGTATTTCTTTTATTTATGCAAATCTAATAGAATGGTTTGGGTGACATTATTCATCAATTAAGGCATAAGCAATTATACAGGTGAGCTTATAAGAAGAAACAAACCTCAGTTTTACTTTGAGTATGTCATAGAGTCAAGAGAGTGCCTTGAAAGGGTCCCTACTATTAGAACTACCTGAAACAGACTGGTGCATAATCACATGAAAAAAACAATGGTGGGTCAGTTTCTCCACCAAACAGATGCCGAGCTGAAGACCCACTTGCAGGAGGTTTATTAGGCAGTGCTGTCAACAATAACACTGAGTGAGGCCAAGAGGATCCGGTGGGGAGATAAGGTGGGTTTCCATGTAATTGCACAAAGGCTTAGCTTATCTCACAAGAAGCCCTGGAGTTGGTACTACCCTTCAGAGTTGTCCCAGATTAAAATAAGAAAGCTGATCCTTTGTAGTCCTGCACTGACCAGTTATGTTATGGGAATGAAACATAAACTACCTAAGGTCACTCCTTTCAGCCTGAGGGCAGCCAGAACTCCACACAGCTGAGCACCTCTGTCCTTAAGGAAAAGTATTGGATGGTGTCTCCACAAACTTCATAAACACCAGCCCTCCCTCAACCGTCTTTCAGCTAATACACCTCCAAAATCTGGTATTTAGTGTTCAAGTATGATTTCTGTGTGGGATACATTTTTCATTCAATACTTCTAAATGATAATTGTTTATTATATTCCTCTCTTCCAACGATCTTCTTTCATCTCATTGACCAACTTCTGCCTTCTGAGCTCTATGTTGCTGCGTGTTCCAGTATCTGAAGAGCCTCTGTTTCTAAATTCAGAATTCTTCAATGAAAAATGTTAAATAAAGTAACTCTCAAGTGTTATTAATACCCACGGGCTTTGCTCTTCATTTTTTCTTTTAAAAATTAATTCACTTATTTTAATTGGAGGCTAATTACAATACTGTGGTGATTTCAGCCATACATTGATGTGAATTAGCCATGCGTATACATGTGTCCCCAGTCCCGAACCCCCCTTCCACCTTCCTCCCCATCCCATCTCTCTGGGTTGTCCCAGTGCACCGGCTTTGAGAGCTCTGTTTCATGCATCAAACTTGGACTAGTGATCTGTTTCACTTATGGTAATATACATGTTTCAATGCTAGTCTCTCAAATCACCCCACCCTCACCTTCTCCCATAGAGTCCAAAAGTCTGTTCTTTGTATCTGTGTCTGTTTTTCTGTCTTTCATATAGGATCGTCATTACCATCTTTCTAAATTCCATATATATGTGTTAATATACTGTATTGGTGTTTTTCTTTCTGACTTACTTCATTCTGCATAATAGGCTCCAGTTTCATCCTCCTCATTAGAACTGATTCAAATGTGTTCTTTTTAATAACTGAGTAATGTTCCATTGTGTCTATGTACCACAGCTTTCTTATCCATTCATCTGCCCATGGACATCTAGGTTGGTTCCATGTCCTGGCTATTATAAACAGTGCTGTGATGAACATTGGGGTATACGTGTCTGTTTCAGTTTTGGTCTCCTCAGTGTGTATACCCAGCAGTGGGATTTCTGGGTTGTATGGCAGTTCTGT
The DNA here is from genome assembly GCA_006410675.1 of Oreotragus oreotragus. Taxonomy (NCBI): domain Eukaryota; kingdom Metazoa; phylum Chordata; class Mammalia; order Artiodactyla; family Bovidae; genus Oreotragus; species Oreotragus oreotragus. Next base: position 413,486 of record SJYX01024731.1, on the reverse strand, counting down.
TTCCAGTGTTTAAAGGAATCTCCACACTGTTCTCCATAGTGGCTGTACTAGTTTTCGCATTCCCATTAATAGTGTAGGAGGATTCTCTATTCTCCACACCCTCCCCATCATTTATTGTTTGTAGACTTTTTGATAGCAACCATTCTGACAGGTATGAGATGGTACCTCATTGTGGTTTTAATTTTCGTTTCTCTGATAATGAGTGATGTTGAGCATTTTTTCATGTGTTTGTTAGCCATCTGGATGTCTTCTTTGGAGAAATTTCTGTTTAATTCTTTGGCCCATTTTTTGATTGGGCCATTTATTTTTCTAGAATTGAGCTGCAGGAGCTGCTTGTATATTTTTGAGATTAATTCTTTGTCAGTTGCTTCATTTGCTATTATTTTCTCCCATTCTGAAGGTTGTCTTTTCACCTTGCTTATAGTTTCCTTCATTATGCAAAAGCTTTTAAGTTTAATTAGGTCCCATTTGTTTATTTTTGCTTTTATTTCCATTAAGCTGGGAGGTGGGTCATAGAGGATCTTACATTTAGATCTTTAATCCATTTTTAATTTATTTTTGTGTATAGTGTTATAAAGTGTTCTAGTTTCATTCTTTTATGAGTGATTGACCAGTTTTCCCAGCACCAATTGTTAAAGAGATTGTCTTTTCTCCATTGTATATTTTTTGCCTCCTTTGTCAAAGATAAAGTGTCCATATATGTGGGATTTATCTCTGGGCTTTCTATTCTGTTCCATTCATCTGTATTTCTGTCTTTGTGCCAGTACCATATTGTCTTGATGACTGTAGCTTTGTAATATAGCCTGAAGTCAGGCAGATTGATTCCTCCAGTTCCATTTTTCTTTACTTTTAAATTATCTTGAAGAAAATTGGAGATATCAAGGGAACATTTCATGCAAGGATGGGCACGATAAAGGACAGAAATGNATAGCCTGAAGTCAGGCAGGTTGGTTCCTCCAGTTCCAGTCTTTCTCAAGATTGCTTTGGCTATTTGAGGTTTTTTTTTTTTTTTTTTTTCTATACAAATTGTGAAATTATTTGTTCTAGTTCTCTGAAAAATACTATTGGTGTCTTGATAAGGATTGCATTGAATCCACAGATTGCTTTAGGTAGAATACTCATTTTCACTATATTGAGTCTTCCAATCCATGAGCACGGTATATTTCTCCATCTATTTGTGTCATCTTTGATTTCTTTTATCAGTGTTTTATAGTTTTCTATATATAGGTCTTTTGTTTCTTTAAGTAGATTCATTCCTAAGTATTTTATTATTTTTATCACAATGGTGAATGGTATTATTTCCTTAATTTCTCTTTCTGTTTTCTCATTGTTAGTGTACAGGAATGTAAGGAATTTCTGTGTATTAGATTTATATCCTGCAAATTTACTATGTTCATTGATCAGCTCTAGTAATTTTCTGGTGCTGTCTTTAGGGTTTTCTATGTAGAGGATCATGTCATGTGTAAACAGTGAGAGTTTTACTTCTTTTCCAATCTGGATTCCTTTTATTTATTTTTCTTCCCTGATTGCTGTGGCTAAAACTTCCAAAACTATGTTGAATAGCAGTGGTGAGAGTGGGCACCCTGATCTTGTTCCTGATTTTAGGGAAAATGCTTTCAATTTTTCACCATTGAGGATAATGTTTGCTGTAGGTTTATCATATATGGCTTTTATTGTGTTGAGGTATGTTCCTTCTATGCCTGCTTTCTGAAGAGTTTTTATCATAAACAGGTGTTGAATTTTGTCAAAGGCTTTCTTGGAATCTACTGAGATAATCATATGGCTTTTATCTTTCAGTTTGTTAATGTGGTATATCACAATGGTTGATTTATAAATATTGAAGAATCCTTGCATCCCTGGGATAAAACTAACTTGGTCATGATGTATGATCTTTTTAATACATTGTTAGATTCTGTTTGCTAGAATTTTGTTGAGGATTTTTGCATCTACATTTATCAGTGATATTGGCCTATAGTTTTCTTTTTTTGTGGCATCTTTGTCTGGTTTTGATATTAGGGTGATGGTGGCCTCATAGAATGAATTTGGGAATTTACCTCTCTCTGCAATTTTCTGGAAGAGTTTGAGTAGGATTGGTGTCAGTTCTTCTCTAAATTTTTGATAGAATTTACCTGTGAAGCCATCTGATCCTGGGCTTTTGTTTGTTGGAAGATTTTTTATTACAGTTTTGATTTATGTGCCTGTGAAGGGCATGTTAAGATTTTCCATTTCTTCCTGGTTTAGTTTTGGAAAGTTACACTTTTCTAAGAATTGTCCATTTCTTCCAAATTGTCCATTTCATTGGCATATAGTTGCTGATAGTAGTCTCTTATGATCCTTTGTNAGCCATCTGATCCTGGGCTTTTGTTTGTTGGAAGATTTTTTATTACAGTTTTGATTTATGTGCCTGTGAAGGGCATGTTAAGATTTTCCATTTCTTCCTGGTTTAGTTTTGGAAAGTTACACTTTTCTAAGAATTGTCCATTTCTTCCAAATTGTCCATTTCATTGGCATATAGTTGCTGATAGTAGTCTCTTATGATCCTTTGTATTTCTTTGTTGTCTGTTGTGATTTCTCCATTTTCATTTATAATTTTGTTGATTTGATTATTCTGATTTTTTTCTTGATGAGTCTGGCTGAAGGTTTGTCTATTTTATCTTCCCGAAGAACCAACCTTTTAGTTTTGCTGATTTTTGCTATAGTCTCCTTTGTTTCTTTTTCATTTATTTATCCCCTATTTTTATGATTTTTTTTTCCTTCTACTAACCCTGGTGTTCTTCATTTCTTCTTTTCTAGTTGCTTTAGGTATAAAGTTAGGTTATTTATTTGATTTTTCTCTTGCTTCTTGAGGTAAACTTGTATTTCTACGAACCTTCCCCTTAGCACTGCTTTTACTGAATCCCATAGGTTTGGGGTTGTCGTGTTTTCATTTTCATTTGTTTCTATGCATATTTTGATTTCCTTTTTTATTTCTTCTGTGATTTGTTGGTTATTCAAAAGCATGTTGTTTGGCCTTCATATTTTGTATTTTTAATAGTCTTTTATCCCTATAGTTGACATCTAATCTTACTGCATTGCGATCAGAAAATAGGCTTAAATTGATTTCAATTCTTTTGAATTTACCAAGGCTAGATTTATGGCCCAGGATGTGATCTATCCTGAAGAATATTCCGTGTGCAATTGAGAAAAAGGTGAAATTCATTGTTTTGGGGTGAAATGTCCTATTGATATCAGTTAGGTCTAACTGGTCAATTGTATCATTTAAATTTTGTGTTTCCTTGCTGATTTTCTGTTTGGTAGATCTATCCATAGGTGTGAGTGGGATATTAAAGTCTCCCACTATTATTGTGTTACTGTTAATTTCCCTTTTCATACTTGTTAGCATTTGCCTTACGTATTGAGGTGCTCCTATATTGGGTGCATATATATTTATAATTGTTACATCTTCTTCTTGGGTTGATCCTTTGATCATTATGTAGTGTCCTTTCTTTGTCTCTTTTCACAGCCTTTATTTCAAAACCTATTTTATCTGATATGAGTATTGCTACTCCTGCTTTTTTTGGTCTCCATTTGCATGGAATATCTTTTTCCAGCCCTTCATTTTCAATCTGTATGTGTCCATGGTTTGGGGTGGGTCTCTTGTAGACAGCATATATAGGGGTCTTGTTTTTGTATCCATTCAGCCAGACTTTGTCTTTTGGTTGGAACATTCAACCCATTTACATTTAAGGTAATTATTGATAAGCATGATCATGTTGCCATTTACTTTGTTGTTTTGGGTTTGAATTTATAAACTCTTTCTGTGTTTCCTGTCTAGAGAAGATCCTTTAGCATTTGTTGAAGAGGTGGTTTGGTGGTGCTGAATTCTCTCATCTTTTGCTTGTCTGTAAAGCTTTTGATTTCTCCTTCATATCTGAATGAGATCCTTTCTGATATAGTAATCGCGTTGTAGGTTTTTCTCTTCCATCATTTTAAGTATGTCTTGCCATTCCCTTCCAGCCTGAAGAGTTTCTATTGAAAAATTAGCTGTTATCCTTATGGGGATCCCCTTGTGTGTTATTTGTTGCTTTTCCTTTGCTGCTTTTAATATTTGTTCTTTGTGTTTGATCTTCGTTAGTTTGATTAATATGTGTCTTGGGGTGTTTTGCCTTGGGTTTATCCTGTTTGGGACTCCCTGGGTTTTTTGGACTTGGGTGGTTATTTCCTTCCCCATTTTAGGAAATTTTTCAACTATTATCTCCTCAAGTATTTTCTCATGTACTTTCTTTTTGTCTTCTTCTTCTGGGACTCCTATCTGAGGTTGTCCTCATTTAATTCATTTTTCTTTTTTCCTCTCTGCTTCATTTATTTCCACCATTCTATCTTCCATCTCACTTATCGTATCTTCTGCCACAGTTATTCTACTGTTGGTTCCCTCCAGAGTGCTTTTGATTTCAGATATTGCATTATTCATTATTGATTCACTTCTGTATTTCTTCTTGGTCTTTGTTAAACATTTCTTGCATCTTCTCAATCCTTGTCTCTAGTCTATTTATCTGTAACTCCATTTTGTTTTCAAGATTTTGGATCATCTTTACTATCATTATTCTGAATTCTTTATCTGGTAGAATCCCTATCTCTTCCTCTTTGGTTTGGTTTGGTGGGCATTTATCATGTTCCTTTACCTGCTGAATACTTTTCTGCCTTTTCATTTTGTTTAGATTGCTGTGTTTGGGGTGCCCTTTCTGTAGGCTGGAGTTTGTGATTCCTCTTTATTGTGGAGCCTGCTCCCTGTGGGTGGGGTTGGACTAGTAGCTTATCAAGGTTCCCTGGTAGGGTAGCTTGCATCTGTGTTCTGGTGGATGGAGTAGGAACTCTTTTCTCTTGAAGAACCTAAGCCACCCCATTTTGTTAAAAAAGACTCCATTTTAGAGTTCTGAGGAAAGAGTCTTTGGAAATCCCCTGACCTCACCCCATCTGTGAGCCAATCAGATCCCAGATCAGGATCTCCTGACTTTACGTTCAGGACTTATGACCTGCCTGGGAAATTTGAATTAAGCCCAGGAAATGAAAACCAATCAGAAGCCAACACCTAACCCTTCCACAGAAGGTACTCCCAACCCGGAAACTCCCATTTTTCAAATTTTTCATGTGAGAATACCCAATATAAGCAATGAAACTCAGAGTTCGAGACTCCTCTCCTTAGCCGCTGCATCAGTAATGGTGGGAGCCCCAGCTTGAGCTTGGTAATAAAAACTCTCTTGCTTTTGCATCGGATATCAGCTCCCTGGTGGTCATTGGGAGATTTCACGACTTGTGCATAACACTCTGAAGTGCAATGAAGTGTCCAGTAGTGAGTTTTGGGGTCTCTGTGGGTTTGGCATGGCTTTGGGCAGCCTGTCTTTTAATGCTCAGGGCTGTGTTCCTGCTTGGCTGGAGAATTAGTGTGGTACTTCTTGCTCTGGAACTTGTTGGCCCTTGGGTGGAGCTTGGTTTCAGGGTCAGTATGGAGGTTTTTGATGAGCTCTTGTCTATTAATGTTCCCTGGAATCAAGAGTTCTCTGATGTTCTCACGGTTTGGAGTTGTCTCCTGCCTCTGGCTTTCAGTCTTATTCTTACAGTAGCCTCAAGACTTCTCCATCCATACAGCACAGATGATAAAACATCTAGGTTAATGGTGAAAGGATTCTCCATAGCAAAGGACACCCAGAGAGGTTCACAGAGTTACATGGAGAAGAGCGAGGAGGGAGATAGAGGTAGGTGACCAGGAGGAGAAGAGGGGGAGTTGAAAGGGGAGAAACCAGTTTAGCCAGTAATCAGTTCCCTAAGTGTTCTCCACAGCCCAGAACACCCAGAGAAATTCACAGAGTTAAACAGAAAAGAGAAAGGGGGAGGAGGAGGTAGAGGTGACCTCAGGGAGAAAAGGGAGAGTCAAAAGGGGCAAGAGCAATCAAGCCAGTAATCACACCCCTAAGAGAAAATGGGTACTGAAGATTAGATTCGTAAAGGTATAAAATTGATAACAAATACAAAAAAGCAAAGATTAAATATCTAGAGTAGAGTTTAACATGCATCGGAGAAGGAAATGGCCACCCACTCCAGTGTTCTTGCCTGGAGAATCCCAGGGACGGCAGAGCCTGGTGGGCTGTCATCTATGGGGTCACACAGAATCAGACACGACTTAGCAGCGACTTTAAAGCGAGTTAGCAGCAGCAGCAGCAGAGTTTAGACTCTCAAAAATATAATATTAAAAATGCAAAACAAAATCACTCACAAAAATTATAAATATATGAAATTTGCTTTAAAAATAGGGTCCTTTTTGCAAGATAATATTAGGTTATAAAAATGCAAATTAAAGGAGTAATAACGAGAAATTTTAAAAATTAAAAAGTGATAATAGTAAAAATATATCTAGGAGTTTCACTGGAGCTGATGTGGGCAGTGTGGGGTCAGTTCAGTTTCAGAGAGCTCCTTGTTCCAGCTTATGCTTGATCTCAAGGTCTATAGGCCCCCTCCAATGATTAGTAAATGTTAACTACAGGGTTTTATTTATTTATTTTTTTTTTACTACAGGGTTTTAATCTGTTGCACCTGTCCCTTCTAGAGCAGTTCCCTCTTTGTTTATTTTGGCTTCCTCTGTTTACAGGTCTCTTCAGTGTCTAATTTCTGCCCTGACACAGGGGGCAAAGGTGGTCGCTTATTTAGGGTCACTTGTTCAGTTGTGTTGTGGGGAGGGAGGGACACTGCAAACAAATATCGCTGGCATGTGTGGGGAGTGCTTGTAGTGTATGGACCACACTGGTTTGCCCCAGTTCGTGGCTTGTGCTTTCCGGGTCTACATTGCTCAGGTTCCAGGGTGCTCTACAGGAGTCCCGTCCAAAGTGGGCCCTGCACTTCAGTACTTCCCAGGTCTAAGCCACTCAGGTTCAGGTTCTCAGGTACCCCGCAAGTGCACAGACTCAGTTGGGTGTGCGTCTTGTGCCCTTCCCAGTTCTGAGCAGCTCAGGTGACCGGGTGCTTGGTGAGTGCACTGTCCCAGGTGGACAGTGCATCTTAAGCACCTCCCTGGTCCAGCTGCTCGGCTTCCCCAGTGCACTGCGAAAGCACCGTCTCAGGTGTGCCACGTGTCTCCTCCGGGGAGCTGATCTCAGGCTGTGACCCTCCTGGCAAATGTCAACCATCCAGGATCCCAGGAAGATGTGGTTGGCAACTGGGAGCCTGCTCACAGTTTAATGGAGGATGCTGGTCTCTGGCCGAGATTGCCCCTTGCCTTCCGGCTCTGGCTGTGGCAGACCTGTCCCTCTGCCTCTGGTGGTGGGGGGAGGGGCCTGTATGCAGCCGGCTAGCTCTCCCTTGGCATTCACTCAATTCTTTGTTCTGTGAGCTGGCCAGGCTGCACATTAGAGCGTTTCTCCGGAAAGTTCTTTTTCTTTTTTCTCTCTGGTGATCCCACAGTTTGGGTTGCTATCCCTCATTAGCTCCCTCAGGCTGTCCTCAGCGCATTTAGGTCTGGTCCTTACCCTAAGCACCGATGATGCAGCCAGTGCCTTCCTATCCGTTTCCTGCCCACTGGTGGCAGCCGTGAGCCTCTGGGCTACTTCTTTGCTGGCAGTTGCGGTTAGGTGTGTATTCTGTGGAGTGTGTGTGTGTGTGTGTGTGTGTTCCCCATCTGTGAGCCAATCAGATCCCAGATCAGGATCTCCTGACTTTACGTTCAGGACTTATGACCTGCCTGGGAAATTTGAATTAAGCCCAGGAAATGAAAACCAATCAGAAGCCAACATCTAACCCTTCCACAGAAGGTACTCCCAACCCAGAAACTCCCGTTTTTCAAATTTTCACGCGAGAATACCCTATATAAGCAATGAAACCCAGAGTTCGAGACTCCTCTCCTTAGCTGCTGTGTCAGTAATGGTGGGAGCCCCAGCTTGAGCTTGGTAATAAAAACTCTCTTGCTTTTGCATCGGATATCGGCTCCCTGGTGGTCATTGGGAGATTTCACGACTTGTGCATAATACTCTGAAGTGCAATGAAGTGTCCAGTAGTGAGTTTTGGGGTCTCTGTGGGTTTGGCATGGCTTTGGGCAGCCTGTCTTTTAATGCTCAGGGCTGTGTTCCTGCTTGGCTGGAGAATTAGTGTGGTACTTCTTGTGCTGGAACTTGTTGGCCCTTGGGTGGAGCTTGGTTTCAGGGTCAGTATGGAGGTTTTTGATGAGCTCTTGTCTATTAATGTTCCCTGGAATCAAGAGTTCTCTGATGTTCTCACGGTTTGGAGTTGTCTCCTGCCTCTGGCTTTCAGTCTTATTCTTACAGTAGCCTCAAGACTTCTCCATCCATACAGCACAGATGATAAAACATCTAGGTTAATGGTGAAAGGATTATCCATAGCAAAGGACACCCAGAGAGGTTCACAGAGTTACATGGAGAAGAGCGAGGAGGGAGATAGAGGTAGGTGACCAGGAGGAGAAGAGGGGGAGTTGAAAGGGGAGAAACCAGTTTAGCCAGTAATCAGTTCCCTAAGTGTTCTCCACAGCCCAGAACACCCAGAGAAATTCACAGAGTTAAACAGAAAAGAGAAAGGGGGAGGAGGAGGTAGAGGTGACCTCAGGGAGAAAAGGGAGAGTCAAAAGGGGCAAGAGCAATCAAGCCAGTAATCACACCCCTAAGAGAAAATGGGTACTGAAGATTAGATTCGTAAAGGTATAAAATTGATAACAAATACAAAAAAGCAAAGATTAAATATCTAGAGTAGAGTTTAGCATGCATCGGAGAAGGAAATGGCAACCCACTCCAGTGTTCTTGCCTGGAGAATCCCAGGGACGGCAGAGCCTGGTGGGCTGTCATCTATGGGGTCGCACAGAATCAGACACGACTTAGCAGCGACTTTAAAGCGAGTTAGCAGCAGCAGCAGCAGAGTTTAGACTCTCAAAAATATAATATTAAAAATGCAAAACAAAATCACTCACAAAAATTATAAATATATGAAATTTGCTTTAAAAATAGGGTCCTTTTTGCAAGATAATATTAGGTTATAAAAATGCAAATTAAAGGAGTAATAACGAGAAATTTTAAAAATTAAAAAGTGATAATAGTAAAAATATATCTAGGAGTTTCACTGGAGCTGATGTGGGCAGTGTGGGGTCAGTTCAGTTTCAGAGAGCTCCTTGTTCCAGCTTATGCTTGATCTCAAGGTCTATAGGCCCCCTCCAATGATTAGTAAATGTTAACTACAGGGTTTTATTTATTTATTTTTTTTTTACTACAGGGTTTTAATCTGTTGCACCTGTCCCTTCTAGAGCAGTTCCCTCTTTGTTTATTTTGGCTTCCTCCGTTTACAAGTCTCTTCAGTGTCTAATTTCTGCCCTGACACAGGGGGCAAAGGTGATCGCTTATTTAGGGTCACTTGTTCAGTTGTGTTGTGGGGAGGGAGGGACACTGCAAACAAATATCGCTGGCATGTGTGGGGAGTGCTTGTAGTGTATGGACCACACTGGTTTGCCCCAGTTCGTGGCTTGTGCTTTCCGGGTCTACATTGCTCAGGTTCCAGGGTGCTCTACAGGAGTCCCGTCCAAAGTGGGCCCTGCACTTCAGTACTTCCCAGGTCTAAGCCACTCAGGTTCAGGTTCTCAGGTACCCCGCAAGTGCACAGACTCAGTTGGGTGTGCGTCTTGTGCCCTTCCCAGTTCTGAGCAGCTCAGGTGACCGGGTGCTTGGTGAGTGCACTGTCCCAGGTGGACAGTGCATCTTAAGCACCTCCCTGGTCCAGCTGCTCGGCTTCCCCAGTGCACTGCGAAAGCACCGTCTCAGGTGTGCCACGTGTCTCCTCCGGGGAGCTGATCTCAGGCTGTGACCCTCCTGGCAAATGTCAACCATCCAGGATCCCAGGAAGATGTGGTTGGCAACTGGGAGCCTGCTCACAGTTTAATGGAGGATGCTGGTCTCTGGCCGAGATTGCCCCTTGCCTTCCGGCTCTGGCTGTGGCAGACCTGTCCCTCTGCCTCTGGTGGTGGGGGGAGGGGCCTGTATGCAGCCGGCTAGCTCTCCCTTGGCATTCACTCAATTCTTTGTTCTGTGAGCTGGCCAGGCTGCACATTAGAGCGTTTCTCCGGAAAGTTCTTTTTCTTTTTTCTCTCTGGTGATCCCACAGTTTGGGTTGCTATCCCTCATTAGCTCCCTCAGGCTGTCCTCAGCGCATTTAGGTCTGGTCCTTACCCTAAGCACCGATGATGCAGCCAGTGCCTTCCTATCCGTTTCCTGCCCACTGGTGGCAGCCGTGAGCCTCTGGGCTACTTCTTTGCTGGCAGTTGCGGTTAGGTGTGTATTCTGTGGAGTGTGTGTGTGTGTGTGTGTGTGTGTTTTCTCCCAGTTATGTTATCCTCTGAGATTCCAAAACTCCCCATAGACCTGCCTGTGAGAGGGTTTCCTACTGTTTGGAAACGTCTCCTCCTTCACAACTCCCACTCCAGGATGGGTTTCCATCCCTAATTCTTTTGTCTCTTTTTTTGTCTTTTATATTTTGTCCTACCTCCTTTTGAAGAGAATGGGCTCCCTTTATGGGTGCCTGGTGTCCTCTGTCAGCATTCAGAAGTTGTTTTGTGGAAGTTGCTTAGCATTCAAATGACCTTTTGATGAGTTTGTCTGGGAGAAAGTGGTCTCCTCGTTCTATTCCTCTGCCATCTTGGGCCCGCCCCCTCGCTCTTCATCCTTAAACATCACCTTAACTCCTCTATCTCATCTCCTAGGAGCTGCCAAAGAGGGGGAAGTGAGATTTATTTTACATTCTGGTGTTTGCTATTGTTATTTTAATTTCTCTAGGAAGATTACTGCTATCATGTTTTTTTAACTCACTGAAATAGATTTTTGTCCACAGTCTTGAGTTCCTAAAATGGCCATGATGAAAATTAGACATTATTTGAAAGTCTGCATGTGAACATGGCGAGTTGCTTCAGTCATGTCTAATTCTTTGCGATCCCATGGACTGTAGCCCACCAGGCTCCTCTGTTCAAGGGATTCTCCAGGCAAGAATACTAGATTGGGTTGCCAGGCCCTCTTCCCAGGGATCTTCCAGACCCAGGGATTTAAACAACAGCTCTTACGTATCCTGCATTAGCAGGTAGGTTCTGTACCACCATCACCATGAGGGAAGTCCTATTTGAAAGTGTAACCCTTTTAAATATGTTTAGTGTGTAAAAACAAAACAAACATTTGTGAATAAAGTACTGTTTCTTAGACAGCTCTAAAAAAGGAAACATAAAATTCAGTAATACTTCAAAGTAGAAACAAAAGAATACCATGAAGTAGTTAAATATAAATACTAATTCCTATTAGCCTTCTGCTACATTTAAATAATGATTTCACAAATCTCTTCAAACATTTATTTAAAAGATTTCTAAATTATGAAGTCATTAGTATATAATGCAATGTTCTAAATACCAGCATTCTTTCTAAAAGTCATGTCACATTATGGCACACTAATTTGTAAAACAGGAGAAAAAAATATCATCTTACATTCATGACTTTAAACCTTACACATAAATATTAATGAAGAGGTTCTTTGTTTCTTTCCATTCAGAGAAAACCAGTATTTGCTTTAAAGCTACTTACTCAGAAAACAGGACACCATCATGTCACCCTCATCAACCAAAGTGTCTATTAAGCACACATGTGATGCTTTTCTTTGGGGATCATCTGTTTCAGGGCTCAGATTCTCTGACCATGACAGTGTGCAACACAGGAAAAATAGCAAAGCAGAACCTACCATGGCCACGATAGGTACTGTGTTTAGGTACTTGCATCTATTACACAATTAGGACAATCTACATTTAGAATCTGGACCAGGCCCTTCATTATTAGTATTGTATTATTAATAGCCAATGATTATGATATTTACATATCTTAAGTTAGTCTTTGAAAAGCTTGGGAATTAATGTTTCTTATAATAAAATAGCTAGAAGGGCATTGAACAATATCTGCTGAAGTCACCCTCACTTCATGCCCACTGATTCACTGTTTGAAAAAATTGAGACATAATTAGCATACCAGATTATATTCATTTCAGATATACAACATAATGATTCCATATTTGTACATCCTGCAAAATGAGCATCACGTCTACTGAACACCCATCATGCATAGTTAAAACTTTTTGTACTGATGAGAATTTTTAAGATCCATATACTTTCTAAGTAACTGGCAACTATGCAAAATCATATTATTAACTATAATAATGGTGTACATAACATGTCCAGAACTTATTATTTACTTACTGGAAGCTTGTATCTTTTGACAACTTTCACCCATTTCACTCCCCTCCTACCTCTGGTAACCACTCACTAATTCAATCTTTAACTTTATCCACTGACCATATCAACTTCTCATTATCTTTCAACTCCTTCTAGGTATCACAATCCTTCTTATCTAACACAGATCTCACAGTCTATTGTCTTCACTTTTTTCCCCAAATATCCTCAATTTCCTTGCCCTTTACTCCCATTATTTTCAAAGGAGAATACTCCAACCTAGGATGATTCCTACTGGGCATTTTTTTGACAGCATCACAGAGTTGTTAGAGAAAAATCACACAACTAGCTCTTTAGCTGCTCTCTCATTAAATGGGGCTTCCCTGGTGGCTCAGATGGTAAAGAATCTGCATGCAATAAAGAATATTATCTTCCATCAATGGGCATTTAATATTTTTTTCTCTTTCTAGATTTCCCCAAAGCCTAATATTTCTAAGCCCATTTCTCCTCTTTTCTTAAACTCCCCACCAAATCTTCATGTGCACTTAATAATCCATTCTTATATTACATTGAAAAAAAAAGCAATCATCAAACATGGGTTCCCTCATCTTCTCACCACCAAATTTAGAAATCTGCTTATATCCCCAAACATTGTTCTTTTTCTTCATTCTTGTTACATTGGAGGTGATATCCATCTTTATTTTGCCAAATGCCAGCATCTTATGTGCTCTGGGATCTCTTTTCCCACTCTGGTCAAAAACTTTACTGCTATTCACGCAAGGATTTCTTTTCCTGAAAGCATGGTCTCTTCTGGCTTTCTGTCTCTCACTCCCTTCTTGTTCATTCCCATCGTTCTCATAAGCATACATCATGCCATAATGAACCGTGCTCACTTAAGAAAAAAAGCAAGTTAACTGCCTTTTTTACCTCTAGTAGCCTTCCTTTTATAAAATTTCATTGGATTATAGTTGATTTACAATGTTGTGTTAGTTTCAGATGCACAGCAAAGTGATTCAGTTATAGATTTACTCATGGGGGGGGATTTTTTCTCATATAGGTTATCACAGAAGATTGAGTAGCGTTCGCTGTGCTATACAGTAGGTCCTTGTTGATTATCTGTCTTATACATAGTAGTGTATGCATGTTAATTCCAAGCTCCTGATTCATCTTTGATAACCATGTTTGTTTTAGACATCTGTCTCTTCCTATTTTGTAAATAATTTCATTTAAACACCATTTCAATTTTCATCTCTTAATCCCAGACACCATTTCCTCACCTTTGTTGTCTTTTTGACTCAATGCAATCACCACATTAGCAAACTGCTGTTTTCAAAATATCAATCACCTCTGTACTTCCACAGTGAAAGAAACTTTTTCTATCTTAAATTTACCAAGGTGAGAGTGTTAATTGCTCAGTCATGTCAGACCCCATGGACTGTAGCCCGTTAGACTCCTCTGTCCATGGAATTCTCCAGGCAAGAATAGTGGAGTGGGTAGACATTCCCTTCTCCAGAGGATCTTTCCAACCCAGGGACTGAATCCAGGTCTTCTGCAATGCTGGTAGATTCTTTACTATGTGAGCACCAGGGAAGCCCTAAATTTATTAAATTGCTATCAAAAATTACATGCTAACTATTCTTATTTTCTTGAAAGACTCCCTATTCTTTGCTTTTATGACACTACATTTTCCTGTTTTTCATCCTTCTTGTTTCTGTCTTTCTCAACTTTCTGTTTCTCTGTTGTCCCATTAATGATCATATTCCTATGACCATGAGCCTGGGTCCTCTTTTTTCCTTTTTTAAATATATTTACTTTTTTCCAGATTACCTCATCTAAATCCATAGTTTTAAATGCTTCTACATGGTGACAATTCATAAACTTTTATCTCCATGCAAAATCTTTCTTCAAAGCTCTTGATTAATATATTCAACCTACTATTTAACATTTCTAATTGTATATCTCATGGATATCTCAAATGTAGCCTGTTTAAAATGAAACACATGATTCACTATACTATTCTGCAATCTATCCATGTCAAGATCTTCCTTCATTTTAGAAAATGGCAAACATTATAATCTTTCAAGCTGTTGAAGTCAGAAGCCTAACAGTAACACTTTCTCATAATTCATGCATTCAATTAAGCAAAATATCTTCAGTTCTACCTTCTCCATAAGCATTAAATCCATTCATTTCATCTAGTCTGCCTCCATCCAAGTGCAGTGAACATCATGACTTATCCCTCTTCACAAGAGTAATCTTTTGTGCCAGATAAATTGAATTGATACTTTCCAGCATAAAGTCTTTCAACAGTTTCCCATTGGGCTTATAATTATAACCTGATTTTGTTTTGTTTTGTTTTCCATAAATATATACTCCCACTTTGAGGGGATTTCAGGTTGACTACATTCAGCAAATAGCTTTCATGACTCCATCTTGAATTCTACCACTTTCTCTGGCTCACTCTGCTCCAACTCCATTGACTTTCATTCATTTCCTCAATCCTCTTTCCTACCTTATGATATTTTCAAACTGTACAAAGAACTTTTCCACCCCCTCAGCCTGTTCTTTTAATTACTTACTCCATCTGACACGTCATGTCTCAGTTTAAATTTTACCTCCCTATATATCCTATCTGAAATAGATTTCCTCAGCTTATTATCAATCTCAAAAAATTGTTTCATTAAAAATTTAACAAATGTTTAGTTTTGCTTTATGTTTCCTTGTTTTTCTATTAGTCCTTTTAAAAAAATCATTTCTCCTTATAGAGAAATAACTAACCTGTTAAGAATTAGATTATAGCCGTCATGTCTTTTTTTTTCACCACAGTTACCCCAGTCTCATAGCTTCGTATCTTATACATATTAGGAACTTAATATTGGTCAAAGAAATGGCTATTATCTGACTATTCTAATTATATATGTTATTACACACTGCTCAGGCTGCTGTAACAAAATACTATAGATTAGGGAAATTATAAACAACAGAAATTTATTTTTGACAGTTCTGGAGGCTGACAAGTCCAAGATCAAGGTACCGGCCAATTCAGTGTTTGGTGAGAGCCTGCCCCCTGGTCCACAGACAGCCATCTTCTCACTGTGCACTCATATGGCAGAGGGGGCATAAAGCTCTCTAGAGCCTCTTTTATAAGGATACTAATCCCAGTCACAAAGACTCTGCCCTTATGACCCAATCACCTCCCCAAAGTCCCACATCTAAATACCATAGTATTGAGAATTAGGGAAGTCCTAGTATTGAGAATTAGGTTTCAGCATATGAATTTTGGGGGTGATGAAGCATTTAGTATATAATACTATATACATATGTATCATTAGCACTTCCCATAGGGTAGAATATGTCCACAGTTGGTATGGGATATAATATTAGATGACACATGAATAATTGTATCTTATTCTTAGTTTAATAAATAAATATAAAATTTTGTATAATTAATTATATAATTATTGTCTACACAGTAAATTATATATTATATAACTAAGTTAAATTATATAATTAATGAATATTTAGAAAAAATATTTAGAAGAAAATAGGGACCTCTTCTGAAACCCATGATTTTCCAGATAATAGTCATGACATATCATTTCTAAAACTTTCTACTTCTTGGCTAGCAAATTAGGCTACCACAATGTTGGCATACTAGGGGAAAAGACACAAGTCTGCTAAATCAGAGACCAAGGAATTTATTACTCAAAGTAACAACAACTGTAAGACTGTCATTGTTTGCTCAAGTCCCTGGAGCCTCCATTTTCACAGTGATGCAAAGAGAGGGATGCCTGCGTACCCACTACCCCTAGCTTAGGGAACCCAAATCATTTTCATGGTGTGACATTCACCACAGTGAGAGAAATTACCTTGTACCCTCCTTTTCTCTGGAGAGATACATATCTCTGTCTTCAAGATTGTTAAGCTATACATTCTTGAAAAGATAGTTCAGAACAAAAATAGGCCTGTTTCAAGACACACAAAAATGAAGAGACTTGTGGAGAACTGTCATTCCACCTACTCAAGTAACAGTGGATATGCAGTACAGGTACAACTTAAATTATTATTACAATTTGTCCCTGAGATCTGGGGGTCATTTGTTACCATAATGTAATCTAGACTATTCTGACTAGCTACTACTGGTGGCAAAGAACCTGCATGCCAATTCAGGAGATGTAAGAGATGCAACTTTGATCCCTGGGTAGGGAAGATCCCCTGGAGGAGGAAATGGCAATCCACTCCAGTACTCTTGCCTGGAAAATCCCATAGACAAAAAGAAACTGGCAGGCTACAGTCCACGGGGTCTCAAAGAGTGGACACAACTGAGTAACAGTGCACGCCCGTGCACACACACACACACACACATATGAAATTTTGGAATTCCATAAACATCCACAAGTTATAAGAAAAAGTTACGTATGACTACATCCAAACACTTTTTCTTTAGGTAGAAAGCTTGTAGCATTGATTCGATCTTGGAGTTATGATTCCCCCAAAATTCTAAAATAGGCCAAAAATGTTTTTGACAATTCCCCAAAATAGACATTTTGACTTTTCACTTATGTCTACACAGAAAGAAAGTATAATTGTCAACACAGAGAAAACCACAACGTTGTCTCTAAAATAAATGTAAAATCTACATGCACCTATTTGATTCAGTCTTTCGTAACTCATATGTCTTTTAACATAAAAGAATGTATACGATATATACATTCTTACATAAGAACTGTGTATGGAATAAATAATTCTGAAAAATAAATAAATAAGTACATTTAACAGTATAATGGATAAAAAACGGATTTTAAATTTCAACATGACATAAAATAACTGGTTTGATTCAAATATGAAAACTATATGTACACATCTGTTTTGGGTAACATAAATTTAGAGCTACATAGGCTGATCTTTTTAATTATATATTTAACCTACAGGTTGCTTTTAGTGCCATGTCTTATTAATTCATAGAAACTAGCAGCTTTATAAGAAGCTGCCTTGCTCTGCAAAAATAGACAATTCCTTTAAGACAGACCTCTTCTGAGCTTAATGCTTCATGGATTAAGTATTATGGTTCACATATGTCAAATAGACATTTCCTAGAGTTGCAAGATCAATTTGACATTCTAATTAAATAATCTGTAAAAAAAAAAAAAAAAAAGTCCCGAAGTTCCATGAGCTGAAACTGATCAGAGAATAGCACAAAACTTTACCTATTACCTGAGCCCTGAGAAATACACTTTGGTGAAAAACTGTGACTCAACCAATAAGTCAGGTCTCTGTCATACCTAACTCTCTATGCTGTTAAATTAAAAATTGTTCCTCAGAAATGCCATGATATAGAGTATATGCAGGCTGATCTGGCAATGTAAAAGTCATCAAAGAAAGGATGGGAAAAGAATTTTAAGCAAGCATTTGAAAACATTTTCCTTCTAAAACTGACAAGATTCAATGTTGTATGAATGAAAGCCCTCAAATCTGTTAGCAAAGCATGATGGAGTGAAACTCAGTTAATGCATCTAAAATTGTAAAATTGTTTTTAAAAATGCCTTTCTTATTACATCCAAATGTAATTTTCAAGACAGAGTCATAACATGACTCTGTGCACGGTGCTGTGTGTACAATAAAACAGCAAAATTAATCCCTTCCCCTGACGACCTCTAGAAATGAAAACCCATTATAGTAATAATATTTGTACTTAGGTCATGATGTTTTTGTGCTGAATTTGAATGTCATGAAATGATTATGTATAGTGGTTGATGGGGACATGTGTGCAGATAATTACATAAATAATCCTCTTTACATAGGTGCAAGGTGACTTTCTAGATCAGGTGGAGACTAGTTGCAACCTAATAAAACTCATAATAATTTTTGTTACTGCTAAGGCATGGCTCTGACTCTCCCAAATGGTGCTTAAACATATTTTCCTTCTCACAGGGATCCAATGAGAGAATTTGAGTAGAAGCCCAGTACCTTCAAGGCTCCTGGCTACTGCCTTATATGTCAGAACCTGTCCTCAAGATATAAGTATCCGTTTGGCACATGAACATCTTTCATAGGATCCTTCAGTGTTGCCTTGCTCTGAAAAGAAAGGAAACCTATGAGATTATGAAAATGGGCTTTTAGAAATTCATGTTTAAAACCAAGGTGTATTTCTCACACATAAGAGATTTGCCCCTTTGGATCTGAAACGTGGAACTATGCTAGTTAATCTTGTCAAGCAACTTTCATTTTCCTTTAGCCATGATAACTTTTAAAAATATTAATTAACTAATTTGGCTGCCCTGCGTCTTAGTTCCGTCATGTGGGATCTTTGGTTGTGGCAGGTGTGCTCCATAGTAGGTGCACAGGCTCAGTAGCTCAGCACAGGGCTTAGTTGCTCTGTGGCATGTGGGATCTTAGTTTCCTGACCAGGGATTGAACCCATGTCCCTTGCTTACAAGGTGGATTCTTAACTACAGAAACAAGGGAAGTCCCACTTTTATTTTAACCTGTGAAATGAATGTCCCTTAGAGTTTTCAGAGCTTCCCTGATAACGCAGTTAGTAAAGAAGCCACCAGCAATGCAGGAGACCCCTGTTCAATTCCTGGGTCAGGAAGACTCACTTGAGAAGGGATAGGCTGCCCACTCCAGTATTCTTGGCCTTCTCTTGTGGCTCAGCTGGTAAAGGATCTGCCTGCAATGTGGGAGATCTGGGTTTGATCCCTTGATGGGGAAGATCCCCTGGAGAAGGGAAAAGCTACCCACTCCAGTTTTCTGGCCTGGAGAATTCCACAGTCCATGGGGTCACAAAGAGTTGGACACCATAGAATGCCTTTACTTTAGAGTCTTCAAATAACTTACTTGAAAAAAAGAAGATTCTATCCTGTCATCTTGCTTTCTTAATTGTCTCCCGATTTTACTTCATTGCAAATTAGCTTTTACACCTTCTATTGACCAAAGCACCTAAACATAGCCAATTAGTTCTCAGTATAATAATTGTACGATAATAAATAATAATAATTATACAATATTTTTTCTAGTACAATAGTATTTCCAAAGCTTTAGTCCACTTGGCAGTTTTTTAGCTTTTTCCATGTACTGTACAACTCTTGTTTTCTTAAATTCTCACCCTCTCTATGTTTTTTAAATGTATGCTGCTGCTGCAGCTGCTGCTGCTGCTAACTCGCTTCAGTCGTGTCCGACTCTGTGCGACTCCATAGATGGCAGCCCACCAGGCTCCCCCGTCCCTGGGATTCTCCAGGCAAGAACATTGGAGTGGGGTGCCATGTCCTTCTCCAATGCATGAAAGTGAAAGTGAAGTCGCTCAGTCCTGTCTGACTCTTAGCAACCCCATGGACTGCAGCCCACCAGGCTCCTCCGTCCATGGGATTTTCCAGGCAAGAGTACTGGAGTGGGGTGCCATTGCCTTCTCCGTTTTAAATGTATAGAACATTGTTATTCTTTTCATTTCATTTTATTTATTTATTCTTTTGGCTGAACTGCCTGGCATGCCAGGTCCTAGTTCCCCAACCAGGGGTCAGACCTGTGCTCCTAGAAGTGGAAGCATGAAGTCCCAACCAGAGACCCCACGGTAAGTCCCCCCTCTCTACTTTTTCTCTCCTTTCTTTTTTTACTTTTTAAATTATGAAAGTATGATAACATATTTACAGGAGACTTGGAAAATATAGGACAAAGTTACACCTAGTTCCACTATCAGTTCAGTTCAGTTCAGTCGCTCAATCGTGTCCGACTCTTTGCGACCCCGTGAATTGCAGCACGCCAGGCCTCCCTGTCCATTATCAACTCCCAGAGTTCACTCAGACTTGCATTCATTGAGTCCGTGATGCCATCCAGCCATCCCATCCTCGGTCGTCCCCTTCTCCTCCTGCCCCCAATCCCTCCCAGCATCAAAGTCTTTTCCAGTGAGTCAACTCTTCCCATGAGGTGCCCAAAGTACTGGAGTTTCAGCTTTAGCATCATTCCTTCCAAAAAAAATCCCAGGGTTGATCTCCTTCAGAATGGACTGGTTGGATCTCCTTGCAGTCCAAGGGACTCTCAAGAGTCTTCTCCAACACCACAGTTCAAAAGCATCAATTCTTCAGCACTCAGGTAGATAAATTAAGATTTTTAGTTGGAGTTTCAATATCAAACTCTCATAAATTAGTGGAATGAATAGGCAGAAAAGTAGAATAGTAGACCTGAAAAGCACTATGAATCAATTCAATATAAATAAGTTTATGCAACTTTCACACAACAGAATACTCTATTTTTCACAGGCATTCAATTCAGTAGTTATTTGCTGAACAAGTGAATGAATGCTTATACTCTCCTGCTTTAGCTTTTCTGTTTTTAAGTGCTTCTTCTCTGTCATGTGATGCATGGCCATGGTTTTAATTCTTGCCTTTATAGAGGATTCGTAATTATCTTACTCTTTCTTCTCAGAGCATCATTACCCAAATTTCAGATCTTTACTTTCAAATGCCTGTTAAAAAATTCTCTATGATTTCATCACCAATAAATTAAGTTCAACAGGCCTCATGACCATCAGAACCTCAAATAATGTCTACATTCTCTATTTTTGTTAATGATATTAGAATCTTCTTAGTCATTCAAGTTCCAACATATGAGTTTTATTCTGAACTTCTCCTTTTCTGTTCAGACATGCAGTCTTGAAGAGCCTGTCTCCATATTTTCTCTTCTATTTGCTTTCATTATCAACACTATAGTTCAGGTCAGTAATAAATTCTCTCTGAGCCTTCTTCTAATCATATGCTCAGTTACTTCCTTGGTAAAACACTGATTTTACCTGTGCCTGGTGCAAAACACTACATATAGTAGACTACAATTGCTCAGTAAAAAGTGCATGAAATTGGATTTTTTACATAACCTCAGCCTTTTCCAAATCACCTGCAATAATTTTTCTTCCTAAAAAAGCCCTCTAAACTCTGATAAAAATTAATTTAAAAAAGAGAATGAAACAAAACATTTTGAGTGGTATAACTAGTAACCTTTGTGTTTTCATACCTAGGTAGCAACTTGTGCTAATATGCAGCCTTGAGCTGTATTTAGTTCAGTTCAGTCACTCAGTCATGTCCAACTCTTTGCAGCCCCATGGACTGCAGCACACCAGGCTTCCCTGTCCATCAACAAAGACTGAAGGCAAGAGAAGAAGAGGGCAGCAGAGAATGAGATGGTTGGGCAGCATCACCAATGCAATGGACATGAACTTAGGTAAACTCCAGAAGATAGTGAGGGACAGGGAAGCCTGGCACGCTGCAGTTGACAGGGTCACAAAGAGTTGGTGACTGAACAAGAATAAACTCTCTTTTCCAGAGATTAGACCTTTGGTTCTGACTCTAAGGCTGTAAGTTTGAGTTCCTGCAGTTCCTAAGAAAAATGTGTTACTGATTTGAACTCTCTAATTAACACCTGACAGTCCTGCCTCCTCACTCTGTAGATAAATAAACTTATTTCTACTTGGTATGTGCCTTGACCAAAAACTGCCATAAAATTCAAACACCAAAGTGTACTTGCTATCAAATTAAACTTGCCTTCAGCACAAGGAATAAGTTTGTTTCCCCTAAGAGGGTGAATTCAAAGATATCTTTCTTCCACTAAAAATTGTAGAACACATTTCTTTTGATTCTTATAACAAATAAAACAAGTCTCCACAAACTCATGGAATTATAAACTTATTAAAAATAAAGTGTATGATTTGATCTCTATTGTGCCATTAACTGTAATTTTTACATTATCTCATAGAAAGAAGATACTCAAATATTTATTATAATCTCTTTTTACTTCTGCCCTACCATAGCTTGTTTGAAACTGTTTTTCTGCCTGTTGACGTAGAGAAGAATTTGGTACAGTTACTCTGGTTATGATTGGTCCAAGACTGAAAATATGTCCTAAAATAACTTTGATATTAAGGAAAGGAGAATCACAACTCTTGAAAGTCACAGAGAGGATTAAGAAGTATTGGTGAACTGTAACATTCTGATAAATTTTGAGAAAAAAATTTTTCCTTTCATAAGACATTGCAAAGTTGCTCAAGATTACATTTTAGAGACATTTTTTATGAGCGTATAAAATTATTTGTGTCTATAGCTCTAACACATTGTCTTATTTTACCTCTCTTATGATCCCTGGGTTGGGAAGATTCCCCAGAGAAGGAAATGGCAGCCCACTCCCTTGTACAGAGGAGCCTGGTGGGCAATAGTCCATGTGGTTGCAGAGTTGGACACGACTGAGTGACTCACACACACACACACACACACACACACACTTCTCTTACTTGAAAAACAAGAAGAATCACAGAATTTTAGAGACAGAATAAAATTTTGCAAAAAGCCAGTTCAAATCCTTCATTTTGTCAAAGAGAAAACTAACACAAAAGGAGAGAGTGACTGCTAAGGCCAAAAAGAGTCAGAATTTGAATAGTAATAAGGAAAAACTTGTGAGATACGCGGGTCAGAGGAGAGAAAGCATTCTGAGAGGAGTCTTTAAAATAGATGTTCATTTCTTTCTGGTTTTCGCTCCTTCTTCCAAGTAGCTGAATGTTCTCATCCACTTAAAAAACTGTATTTTCAAGGGTCCTTATAATAGGTGTGGCCATGTGATGAAAATGCTTGTGCTTCCCTTTCTCTTTTCTTTTTTAAATTATAAAATTATGATAACATATTTACAGGAGACTTGGAAAATACAAAGCAAAGTTACATATAGTTACACTATATATTGCAATTTTTTAAGTAGGTAAATTAAGACTTTTAGCTAGAGTTTCAATATCAAACTCTCAAAAATTAATAGAATGAATATACAGAGAAGTAGAAAGACACGGTATAGTAGACCTAAAAAGCACTATAAGCCAATTCAGCATATTTAAGATTTAATCAATTTTCACACAATAGTAGGATACAAATTCTATTCAAGTACCCATAGACTATAAACTAGGAGATACTGGAACATATGCAGGACATAAAACACGGTGCAAACATTCCACAGTCTAAAGTTATTGAAACTTTCTCTTTTCAAATATCCCCAATGACTAGAATCCAGACCAGGCTTAAAATGAAAGTATTAGAGCAGCANTCCTCACTCTGTAGATAAATAAACTTATTTCTACTTGGTATGTGCCTTGACCAAAAACTGCCATAAAATTCAAACACCAAAGTGTACTTGCTATCAAATTAAACTTGCCTTCAGCACAAGGAATAAGTTTGTTTCCCCTAAGAGGGTGAATTCAAAGATATCTTTCTTCCACTAAAAATTGTAGAACACATTTCTTTTGATTCTTATAACAAATAAAACAAGTCTCCACAAACTCATGGAATTATAAACTTATTAAAAATAAAGTGTATGATTTGATCTCTATTGTGCCATTAACTGTAATTTTTACATTATCTCATAGAAAGAAGATACTCAAATATTTATTATAATCTCTTTTTACTTCTGCCCTACCATAGCTTGTTTGAAACTGTTTTTCTGCCTGTTGACGTAGAGAAGAATTTGGTACAGTTACTCTGGTTATGATTGGTCCAAGACTGAAAATATGTCCTAAAATAACTTTGATATTAAGGAAAGGAGAATCACAACTCTTGAAAGTCACAGAGAGGATTAAGAAGTATTGGTGAACTGTAACATTCTGATAAATTTTGAGAAAAAAATTTTTCCTTTCATAAGACATTGCAAAGTTGCTCAAGATTACATTTTAGAGACATTTTTTATGAGCGTATAAAATTATTTGTGTCTATAGCTCTAACACATTGTCTTATTTTACCTCTCTTATGATCCCTGGGTTGGGAAGATTCCCCAGAGAAGGAAATGGCAGCCCACTCCCTTGTACAGAGGAGCCTGGTGGGCAATAGTCCATGTGGTTGCAGAGTTGGACACGACTGAGTGACTCACACACACACACACACACACACACACACTTCTCTTACTTGAAAAACAAGAAGAATCACAGAATTTTAGAGACAGAATAAAATTTTGCAAAAAGCCAGTTCAAATCCTTCATTTTGTCAAAGAGAAAACTAACACAAAAGGAGAGAGTGACTGCTAAGGCCAAAAAGAGTCAGAATTTGAATAGTAATAAGGAAAAACTTGTGAGATACGCGGGTCAGAGGAGAGAAAGCATTCTGAGAGGAGTCTTTAAAATAGATGTTCATTTCTTTCTGGTTTTCGCTCCTTCTTCCAAGTAGCTGCATGTTCTCATCCACTTAAAAAACTGTATTTTCAAGGGTCCTTATAATAGGTGTGGCCATGTGATGAAAATGCTTGTGCTTCCCTTTCTCTTTTCTTTTTTAAATTATAAAATTATGATAACATATTTACAGGAGACTTGGAAAATACAAAGCAAAGTTACATATAGTTACACTATATATTGCAATTTTTTAAGTAGGTAAATTAAGACTTTTAGCTAGAGTTTCAATATCAAACTCTCAAAAATTAATAGAATGAATATACAGAGAAGTAGAAAGACACGGTATAGTAGACCTAAAAAGCACTATAAGCCAATTCAGCATATTTAAGATTTAATCAATTTTCACACAATAGTAGGATACAAATTCTATTCAAGTACCCATAGACTATAAACTAGGAGATACTGGAACATATGCAGGACATAAAACACGGTGCAAACATTCCACAGTCTAAAGTTATTGAAACTTTCTCTTTTCAAATATCCCCAATGACTAGAATCCAGACCAGGCTTAAAATGAAAGTATTAGAGCAGCAAGATTGAAACAGGGAACCATTCTGAGCTTTTTGAGCTGCCCACTTCTCCTAGACTACCTCCTTATATATGAACTATTCCGTGAGGAATAATCTTCTGAAAGTTTGTGCTATTCTATTCTGAATTCCTTTGGTATTGCAGCTTAGCCTACAATAATAGGCTACAATGATACTATAACAGTCTTCAGGTCAACTCTGTGGGCACACAGAACATAGCCATTTAGAGGTCAATGAAACTTTAAAGAATTTCTGGTCCAACCACCTATGTGGTGGTTGATAGATGTACCCAGCTAGGCAGAATGTTTCCTTGAGAACTAGTACCTTACAATTCAAAGAAAACATCTCATAAACCGATTATCTTAAAACTGAATTGTCATGCTTTCTCCACTGAAACGTCATGATAAAAATTTGTGCCAATGAGAGCAGCAAGCTAAAATATCAGAGAAGTGTTTGCTTCAGCACTACTTTCTGTTCCTCTGAAGCATTTTCAACTTTACTCCTAAAACTGACTCATTAATGCTGTTCTCAGGACTGATTATTCATTCAACCACTGGTTCACAAATAGTTAATGAATAATTACTACCTAGTAGGAACTATGCTTAGTGCACGAGATAGACAATGCTCCTGTCCTCATGTCTGATTTTTTTAAGTCATTAAAATAATTAAATTAGCAAGTCTAGGCATCATTAAGAGGAAAGACAAAGTGGCATTGGAGTGTGAAACAGGAGGAACCTAATGTAGTCTGGTACTGAGAATGTCAAACACTTTATTTTGAAATTTTTTAGCACTGAATCTGTTGTGTCTGTAAATTTCTCTTATTTTTTCCTTCATCTCAGTAAGTCATTTAAACATTTTTGAAAGCACAGGAAAGAATATAAAGACAAGACATTGTTTTTCATGGTATGGTGAAAAGAACCATAGCTGTGGAGAAAAAAAACAGTAGGAACTCCTGCACTCCGTTATGTAGGGCAAGGTGAGAGGCACAGGGAATAACTGAAGTGAGAGAGAGCAACCCACAGAAGATATTTTAGGCTGGCTGCCCACAGAATAATGCTCAGCTTCCCATTGGCCCTTTCTGATAAATAAGGGCAATTATGCAACAGTCTGAGTGTGTGATTGTCACAACTTTAAGTTTTAAGGTTACTTAAGAAGTGAAATTGTATGTGGGATGTGTATAAATGAATCTTATATACAATGTTGTCATTGTAATATAGTAAATTGACTAATTTTATAGGTTAAATTTTGATTTCAGTTATTTAACTTATGGGTGTTATATTTTTAGACATGAATGAAGACACTAAACTAAAATCTGACTAAAAACATGGATTGCTTAAATGTTGGCTTGAACTTATGAACTCTACCTTGTATTCCTGAATCAATAAAATAATAATTTTTATTATATTATTATATAATTATAATATTATTATTATATAATAATAATTGTGACAAAAGAGAAAGGAGAAAACAATAGTCCGTCATGCTTATCCCTTTAAATTCATTACTAGCCCTGAATTATAGAATGGTTTGTAAGATGAAAGAAAAATAAAAGGACAGATGGTAAAACAGAACCCAACATAAGCTTGGATAGTATCCATGAAGAGGAAAATGCTTTATAATTGGTAAATATTATAATGAAATATGTTAATTCATATTATCAGGATTTTGAAGTCAAGGCCCATCTGTATGAAACAAATATCACCAATAAAGATGTTTTCCCACCTGGATTATCATAGGATCAAGTAGTGATTCTGACCACATTTCAGAAACAAGCCATATGTTGACAAAAAAAACTCTCACTTTTCAAGGGCACAAGCATGTTATGTGACATATTTTCAGAAAGATTAGACAGGATACTTTCATAGAGCTCTTGTTGGTTCTTAGTATTTTTACCTTTAAAAGTCTTTTCACTGATCTTTTATGGGTGGCTCCATCTTCTAACTTACCATAGTTTCAGAGATATTGTTGAAACTCTCTAGGAAAACATTGTTAGTTCACAGTTTCTGACTTAAAAAGGATTCTAATAGGTTTGACAGTCTTTTTCATGTTAGCTTCTCCCCACCCTTTAATTTCTTTTGAAATATTTCTGGGAAACCTAGGAAATCTACAACTATTTCTTTCTGGGTACCTTGCAACACAACTAAAAGTATATTTTAAAACAGAACATTGCTCATGCAAAGATGGTTATTAACAATGCAAAAGACTCTGCCTGCTTGGGTGCACTTTTTGGGCAGAAAATGGTATAGCAGGTGGACCACATTCTCTACTGATGGAAAAAGTACCTGCGTACAGCTAGGAGTCCAAAGGCCCAATTGACTAAAAATTAGCGATCCATCAGATTGATGGGCATAAAGCAATCTGCACTGTTGGCGCCTTGAAATTTCTTGCATCAGTCACCAGATCATGATTTACTAATAGGGTTTCAGGGCTTGCAAAATAGCACAATTCTAACCACATATTAATATTTAATCTGGCATTTTAAGTGCACCTAACAAAAGACTCCAGAGCTGCTGACAGAACCCTAAATTGTGAATTTCTTAAAGGGGAATTGAGCCAGTCCACAGTGATTTCATGAAAAAAAGAAAATAAATGGTCTCCAACATTTCTTACGTAGACCTCACCAGCCAGGGCTCTCATTTTTCTTACAAGTATTTATCATGCATTTTTAGAGGCTTTATTAGAGAATCACAAGTCTGTTTCTGGCAGCTGGCTGCAAAATCCACAATTAGATGACAGCAGATGCATTTTGGTTAATAAATTTTATATTAGACAATTTGCTCCTAAAATAATTCATTGGCACTTCCCAAATGTTGCTAAATGAGAGAAGATCTAGCCTATAAATCACTTGAATCACCTTATTACATGCTTTTACGCAACTGTATCTGTTCTGAAGCAGTAAGTTGAAGAAGGGACTCAGTGAGCAAGTAAATTTGCTTTGCAACCCCATTTTCAAGGCTGAAGATGCCCACTAATGCCAAGTTCTAGAGTTATCCAGACCCACTTTAAACGAGAGACAGTGCGAAACAGAGGGAATGACTACCTTCTAGTGATACTGACAACATATAATTGCTATATCTAATGTCTGTGATGAGTATACAAAATAGATGTTGAATTACTTCCACTTGTGACCAAAAAAATGCCATAATTTGTGAGAGATGTTCCTATGATAACAGAATGCCACCTGTAATAACAATGTTTATTAGTGTACACATAAGGGTTACAAATGATGTCTCTTATCTATGGACCAAAACACAAAAGACAACTTATTAGTAAAAGATAAATTGCATAGCAAGATCTCAATGAGATGCTAGGTTTGTCATGAAAGAAACAAAAACCTTTTTATTTGCACAGTCCAATGCCTTTATAATCCATTTAAAATAATATACTTTCCACTAGGTGGCTATTTCTGATCAGATCATTTTACCATTTTAATTACATTTTTAATATCCTGGCTGCATAAACAAAGATAAATTACAAACCCTGCACGATCTGGCTGCTAGCTCAGGCATAGTCGGTAATAATATCAGCTTTTGTTTGTGCCTCGTCTAATTAGATTCTGAAATCTAGGCTTTGTCAATCAATAATTTTAATTTTAGAATCGCCTTTTGATCTTGCATTTCATGTTTGTTTGGGAAAATGATCAGTAGGACAAAGCTGATAATTTATGCAGAAACAATCTCTCAGCAGAGCTACGTACACATTCCTCCCCTGCAGACTACCCTTGACACAGGTCTAATTAGCATGCAGATATGTGTCGCCTCATTGGCAATTCAAATTGCTTTTTTATAATGTACCTCAAATTGTGCTACTCAAACATTGTATTTGATTTCCAAAGCCCCCTGGGCATCCCATCATGTCTCCCCTCGTCCTGGGTCTGATGCATTTATTGAACAATCTGCGGAGACTGGCTGTCTTTTTGAAAACACCCAAACATCGCATCCTCTGTGGGGCCAGCCTTTCTTCTTGTCAGAGAGCAACTTGTTCCTCCGAGGAATTCCTTGTGCCCCGTTTGTGGGTTTAGAGATGATAGGGTTCCTCGAGAGTTGATTCTCCCACGTGGTTGATCACTTCTGTGCCACTCTTTTTTAAAGAGGGGGAGGCTGTCTGGTGAGCCCACATTAATATGCGACACCTAACCACATCTCTGAATGCCAGTCTTCCATTCTTCATTAAACAAAAATGGCTGGATTGCAAGGATTGTTTTTGCCTCTCTCTCACATGCAGACGCACACACACACGTTCGTTTTCTTGGGCATACATATGTGCCCGCAACCTTCCTCCGCGTCTACACACCCACCTAAGACACACGGAGCATAGCAGGTCAGGATGGAGTTGTGCGTGAAGTTGGCTGCTGTACACATGAAGAATGAGATTCCCGCATACATACACTGGGGCTTTTTCTTTTTTCCTTTTTTTTTTTTTT
>SJYX01024731.1:322523-377250 GCA_006410675.1 Oreotragus oreotragus | reverse complement strand
TCTTGAGGGTTTTTTTTTTTTTTTTTTTTTTGCTACCTGGGAAAAATGCACATGACTGTGAGGTTTTCTCCACTGTAACTTCTATAGCTGCTGTTACACTAACTCAAAGGTTGGTAGCCACTGGCACAAAGCCCAAAGGGTAGGGCTGAGCCTCCCTATCAGGGAGGGATGTAGATTACACTATACAGCCTTGTGTGTGTTCTTTTGAAAAACTGGACTTTACTGAGTTTAAAATCAACATCTTTCATTGTTCTGTTTTAGTAGGATGGCTGAGAGATTTGCCATGTTTACAAAACAGGCAGAACTGTGAGATTTAGATCATATCATAAAATGCATGTGTGCTTATGACTCGACATGTAAAGTCAGTTCAAGATTTTCACTTCTACTCAAGAGGGGAGTATAATCAAGCATAGGCTTGATTATATTCATATTCTTCAGGACAAATAGTGAAGGGTAAACTTCTAGAACTAGAGATACAAATGTTGACATAGATAGGTAAAGATGATATAGAGTATATAGATATGTCTATATTTGAAAGAAAGGGTTATGTATAGAAATATATGTATACATAAAAATAACAGATATATGTAAGATATACATCACTTTCCTCTCTGATTTTCAAGTGTATGCATTCTTATTGCTTAGAGAAATAGTGACAGTTCATAACCACAAACACTGTAAGAATAGAAAATGTGGGTATATGTATTTGTATAAACATATGTAGGAAAAATAAGTTTTGATACAGTGGATGACAGATGTATTAGTATATAGACATCATGAAATTAGCAGATAGGCGAAAAAAGCAACCAAAATACGTAAGGTCAGTGAAAAAGTACTCTCACCTGTGGTATCACTTGATCTCTATTGTTATTTTTCTGTCGCTCAGTCCTGTCTGACTTTGTTGACCCTATGGACTGCAGCTCCCCTGGCTTCCCTATCCTTTACCATCTCTCAGGGCTTGCTCAAACTCATGTCCATTGAGTTGGTGATGTCATCCAACCACCTCATCCTCTGTTGTCCCCTCTTCTCCTGCCTTCAATCTTTCCCAGCAACAGGGTCTTTTCTAATGAGTCAACTCTTTGCATCAGCTGGCCAAAGTATTGGAGCTTCAGCATCAATTTTTTTTTTTTTTTTTTTTGCTACCTGGGAAAAATGCACATGACTGTGAGGTTTTCTCCACTGTAACTTCTATAGCTGCTGTTACACTAACTCAAAGGTTGGTAGCCACTGGCACAAAGCCCAAAGGGTAGGGCTGAGCCT
The DNA here is from genome assembly GCA_006410675.1 of Oreotragus oreotragus. Taxonomy (NCBI): domain Eukaryota; kingdom Metazoa; phylum Chordata; class Mammalia; order Artiodactyla; family Bovidae; genus Oreotragus; species Oreotragus oreotragus. The sequence continues at coordinate 375,990 of SJYX01024731.1, read as the reverse complement.
CCCTATCAGGGAGGGATGTAGATTACACTATACAGCCTTGTGTGTGTTCTTTTGAAAAACTGGACTTTACTGAGTTTAAAATCAACATCTTTCATTGTTCTGTTTTAGTAGGATGGCTGAGAGATTTGCCATGTTTACAAAACAGGCAGAACTGTGAGATTTAGATCATATCATAAAATGCATGTGTGCTTATGACTCGACATGTAAAGTCAGTTCAAGATTTTCACTTCTACTCAAGAGGGGAGTATAATCAAGCATAGGCTTGATTATATTCATATTCTTCAGGACAAATAGTGAAGGGTAAACTTCTAGAACTAGAGATACAAATGTTGACATAGATAGGTAAAGATGATATAGAGTATATAGATATGTCTATATTTGAAAGAAAGGGTTATGTATAGAAATATATGTATACATAAAAATAACAGATATATGTAAGATATACATCACTTTCCTCTCTGATTTTCAAGTGTATGCATTCTTATTGCTTAGAGAAATAGTGACAGTTCATAACCACAAACACTGTAAGAATAGAAAATGTGGGTATATGTATTTGTATAAACATATGTAGGAAAAATAAGTTTTGATACAGTGGATGACAGATGTATTAGTATATAGACATCATGAAATTAGCAGATAGGCGAAAAAAGCAACCAAAATACGTAAGGTCAGTGAAAAAGTACTCTCACCTGTGGTATCACTTGATCTCTATTGTTATTTTTCTGTCGCTCAGTCCTGTCTGACTTTGTTGACCCTATGGACTGCAGCTCCCCTGGCTTCCCTATCCTTTACCATCTCTCAGGGCTTGCTCAAACTCATGTCCATTGAGTTGGTGATGTCATCCAACCACCTCATCCTCTGTTGTCCCCTCTCCTCCTGCCTTCAATCTTTCCCAGCAACAGGGTCTTTTCTAATGAGTCAACTCTTTGCATCAGCTGGCCAAAGTATTGGAGCTTCAGCATCAATGCTTCCAATGACTACTCAGAGTTGATTTCCTTTAGGATTGACTGGTTAATCTCCTTGCTGTCCAAGCGACTGTCAAGAGTTTTCTCTAGCACCACAGTTTGAATGCATCAGTTCTTCAGTGCTCACCTTTTTTATTGTCCAGATCTCACAACCATACATGACTACGGGAAAAAACCTAGCTTTGACTAATCTCTATATTTAATTTAAAACCTAAGTTTAATTTTATACAAAGTTTAATGTTAAACTTAGTTTGCTCCTTTTATAGATGATTCACTCTAGAAGCTGTTTCAAGAGTGGATAGAAAGGTTTATGAATAGTTCTGCAATTTTTCTATTATTTTAACTGAGAAATAATACACAATATTTTGTGATGATTCTAATGACATAGGTGAACTAGATTAATATGCATTTAATTCTATGCTTAAGTGTTCCTTTTAATACTATAGTTATGTACCAGTAAATTGAAGTGAGACTTTATCTGCTTTATATTACCATATGTTGATGTAAAACATTTAAATAATAATTCAAATTGTCTTTTTTATAATATTACTGTTTCTGACTGTGCTACAAATTATCACCCATAACAACACTAATCATGGTGACAGTAAGGAGACAGGCAGAAATTCCTATTTTTGTTATTTTATTGTCTTTTGCAAATTGGACCATAGACATTCTTTCCTGACTACCTCAGCTATAAAGTTACATTCCCCTTACATTCCCCACAAAAGCTCACCTAAATTTAATTCAATAAAATAATCATGGATGCACTTCTCTCTCACCTGCTGGATAGTCTAACATCAGCAGGCAAACTACAGTTTCAGGACCNTATAAAGTTACATTCCCCTTACATTCCCCACAAAAGCTCACCTAAATTTAATTCAATAAAATAATCATGGATGCACTTCTCTCTCACCTGCTGGATAGTCTAACATCAGCAGGCAAACTACAGTTTCAGGACCCAACTTGAGCTTTATTGCATCTCAGAAAACCAATTTCCTAATTTTTTTCATTTTGATTAACCTCCAAAATATTAAGCTCAGTTACTCAGCTATGGTTTAAGAGGTATGGGCTCTAACTTTTAAAATACCATGCAGCCAACTTCATTGTTTCCTATGGGAATGATACTGGCTGGTCCCTTTTCTATTCAGGTAATCATTTCTCAGTTGAGTTGGTTGAACATCTTTGAGCATCAACTGTATTCTTCATCCCTTCGTGCTCTCCCTAAATGAATTCACCTTGTTCCTTCTTCACTAGAATGACTGTTTAGAATATTATTTCACACTATCTTTTCGTCTTCTGCTCTTTGTACTGCCATTGGTGCTTGAAACTGCTCTTTTAAACATTTTAACAATTTTATTTTTTATTTCTGCTCATTTACTTGACTGCATGGGGTCTTCGTTGAGTCATGTGAGATCTTTCATTGGAGCACCTAATCCTCTAGTTGAGGTGCACAGGTTTAGTTGCCCAACAGCCATGTGGGATCATAGTTCCCTGATCAGGGATGGAACTTGTTTCTCCTGCTTTGCCGGGAGGATTCTTAATCACTGGACCACCAGGGAAGTCCTGAAACAGCCCTTTTTACCTTCAAAACCCTACATCTTTCATGAACCATTTACTAATCAAGGGGATATGAGGTGACACTATTTTCTCCATTTTCAAACAGCAAAATTTTCAGCAATCATGATATATTTATTCACTTGCATCTACCCACATTGTTTTGATGGTATGAGATTTTCATCTATATCTGACTGCAGAGCACCACTTGTGTGAATGTCCATGTTCATTCAGTCATTCTTCCAAACCAATATGATTCAAGGAGGATCTTTTTTGTGTTATGCACTTTTGTGGAAGCTATGTGATTATAAAGATGAACTAGACATACAGGTATACAAACTCTTAAAATAGCAAGCAAAGGGGCAATGTGCCCAGGAAGATACACTAAAGCTTGCAGTTAGGCATTTTGTACATTCTTAGGTATTTATGAAGGGCCTTTGAGGATCTGAATTATGATTTGAAATATTTCCTAAATGGAACATAAACTATCCATTCCTTTTGATTCGGTAATCCTATAGTGATACAAACATTCTTACCCATGACAGCTTAGAACAGATGGTCTCAAAACTTTCTGGACTCAAAACAACTATAAAAAATTACCAAGGTGACAACAGCTTTATTTATGTGTGTTATAGTCATTGGTATTTACCAGATTAGAAAGGAAAGCAGAAACGGTTTCTAAACTATTTATTAAATCATTAAAAATAATGACTACAAACCCATTTAAAATGTTCACATATATAATATGCTACACTAAGATAATCATACATTCCAAGTTTTAAAAGCAAAGAAAAGGGCATTGCATTACAGTTTTGTGAATCTCTTGTTATGTGACAATAAAAACGTTGAATTATCATATCTGCTTCTATGTAATAAAAAAAATACATATTGCAATATATACCTTGGGTTGAGGATATGAGGAAAATTCACCCTCTCACAAATGTATAATTGAAAAGAAAACATTTTAGTAGCTTTTTTATCTAATTGTGGATATTTTTCTTTGAGACACACCAAATATTGACAACACTAGTTTCCTAAAATTCTGTTGCAATGTGGAATCTGAAACTATGTCAATGAACTTTTCATCTCATTTTACATTAAAATCCATTCTTTATCTTGCATTCTTAATAGATCTTTGGCCAATGCATGATTTTATAACACTAAGAATTGGTCTGTTAGAGAATACTGCTTACTGAGTTATGCAAATCTTTCAAATGTTGACACATTTCATTATAAAGTATCAAAAAATAATCACATTCATTAATATCACCATCATGATCTCATCAGAAATTTCATTAGGTATTGGAAATCTGTCAAGTTCATGATAGCAGATATAAATTTTACCAAATTATAATTTTCCATGAAAGCTAAAATTTTATCAACAACGAATACTGTAAATCATTTTCCTTCAGGTTATGGACACACTTTATTTTCTAGGTATCTGTATATACTCAGGTCTGAATAATCATAATTTGTAGGCCATGAATAATGGGTCTAATATATATAGCTCAAATTAAATCATATAAAGGCTTTACTTTGAGATAAACATTATAATTTGTACTTCAATATGCAGCAGAAGTTCTATATGGGTACTACCCATCTTGTCATAGAAAGTATTAAAAAGACATTAAATAGAAGAATTTTAATGAAAATTGCTTCATCCAAGGATCAAGGACTTTTTTAGTTTAAGTGTATAACCCCAAAGAATAGAATAACTTTCAATATAGTTTAGGGCCACTTGACTTATTCTAAGACAGCAGTACCCTTAAGGCTCCAGTATTGTGTGCAAATTTCAGTTCAAAAGGAACCGGAAAATAATAAACTATTATCGTGAAAATAATGTTGACTTCAAGAGCTCCCTGAAAGTATCTTAGGGTGTCTCAGAGCAATGTTGGGGGAGGGAGAGGACAGAAGGAAATGGTCGTGTTTGTTTGCAATTATTGAAATTATAGAAGCAGAGATCATCCAGAGATAGAAATAATTACAATTATCTGGCCTGTTAAGAAATTGCTTTTATTTCTGCAGTGAAGGGGCAGCCAATTATTGGTATTGGGAACCATCTTTATAAAATATCTTCCTTTGCATAGCTATAATTTTTTTTAACTTTCTTTACAGCAACATTCATCTCCTTTTATCTGATATTGAGATCAGAGATATCCTATGAACACCGAGAGTGTGGTTTAACTCAACTGTGCTCTGGAACCTGGGCTTTGCTGCTCGCACTCCACCTAAGTACAGACAGATGACTTGTGCTTCTAAGTCTGGAAGAAGCTTAATCCAGGCTGCTCAAGGCCATGTGGACAGTATATGCAAACATGGCCAGGCCACTGCTGTGCCCCCAACATTGCTTAATTGACTTTCAGATAATGAGAAGTGATAGTACAAAAAGGGGCTAGCACTAGTTAGTAGGTTACCAATGCACACTGGTTTCTCTGGAGCCTTCAGGTCTAGCCTTAAAACTAAACTGCAAACCTTTTCATTTACAGAGTAATATGTAAACATGCGGAGAAGGCAATGGTGACCCACTCCAGTGTTCTTGCCTGGAGACTCCCAGGGACAGAGGAGCCTGGTGGGCTGCCGTCTATGGGGTCGCACAGAGTCGGACACGACTGAAGCGACTTAGCAGCAGCAGCAGCAGCAGCAGCATGTAAACATGATTATGAAGAACATTAAATAAGAATGGCAAATAGTCTTATGATACAATTTCAATTAAATACTTAAACAGTGAAGAGAGGCCATTAAATGGCCATTATTAGGTGGCTATTCAAATAAAGGTATATTAATATAATAGAATAGAATGTAGCAATTAAAAATAATAATACATAGCTATAATGTATTCATCAGAGAAGGCAATGGCACCCCACTCCAGTACTCTTGCTTGGAAAATGGCATGGATGGAGGAGCCTGGTAGGCTGCAGTCCATGGGGTCACTAAGAGTCGGATGCGACTGAGGACTTCACTTTCACTTTTCACTTTCATGCATTGGAGAAGGAAATGGCAACCCACTCCAGTGTTCTTACCTGAAGAATCCCAGGGATGGGGGAGCTGGTGTGCTGCCATCTATGGGGTCACACAGAATCGGACACGACTGAAGCGACTTAGCAGTAGTAGCAGCATAATGTATTCATAAAAAGTGATTTCCAAGATTTTCAAGATAAATTGAAAAAAGCAAGGTATAAAATTGTGTGTCTAATATGGTCCCAGGTGTGGAAAGATTTGTATGTACATTTAAATATACAATAACAGAAAGATCACAAACTGATTAAACAGCTTAAGGTTTAACAAGAAGGAAACAATTTTCACTTAATATACTTTTACATAATTTGCTTTCTTTAAACACAGGGTACACTACGTTAGTTTTAAGATAAACAATAGTTAATTTCTAATGTAAAGTAGGATGATTTATAGATTTACAAATCCATGATATATTAAATTCAGTTCAGTCACTCAGTCGTGTCCAACTCTGCGACCCCATGAATTGCAACTCACCAGGCCTCCCTCTCCATCACTAACTCCTGGAGTCTACTCAAACTCATGTCCATCAAGTTGATGATGCCATCCAGCTATCTCATCCTCTGTCATCCTCTTCTCCTCCTGCCCCCAATCCCTCCCAGCATCAGGGTCTTTTCCAATGAGTCAACTCTTCACATGAGGTGGCCAAAGTATTGGAGTTTCAGCTTTAGCATCAGTCCTTCCTATGAACACCCAGGACTGATCTCCTTTAGGATGGACTGGTTGGACCTCCTTGCAGTCCNTTGTGAATCTCTTGTTATGTGACAATAAAAACGTTGAATTATCATATCTGCTTCTATGTAATAAAAAAAATACATATTGCAATATATACCTTGGGTTGAGGATATGAGGAAAATTCACCCTCTCACAAATGTATAATTGAAAAGAAAACATTTTAGTAGCTTTTTTATCTAATTGTGGATATTTTTCTTTGAGACACACCAAATATTGACAACACTAGTTTCCTAAAATTCTGTTGCAATGTGGAATCTGAAACTATGTCAATGAACTTTTCATCTCATTTTACATTAAAATCCATTCTTTATCTTGCATTCTTAATAGATCTTTGGCCAATGCATGATTTTATAACACTAAGAATTGGTCTGTTAGAGAATACTGCTTACTGAGTTATGCAAATCTTTCAAATGTTGACACATTTCATTATAAAGTATCAAAAAATAATCACATTCATTAATATCACCATCATGATCTCATCAGAAATTTCATTAGGTATTGGAAATCTGTCAAGTTCATGATAGCAGATATAAATTTTACCAAATTATAATTTTCCATGAAAGCTAAAATTTTATCAACAACGAATACTGTAAATCATTTTCCTTCAGGTTATGGACACACTTTATTTTCTAGGTATCTGTATATACTCAGGTCTGAATAATCATAATTTGTAGGCCATGAATAATGGGTCTAATATATATAGCTCAAATTAAATCATATAAAGGCTTTACTTTGAGATAAACATTATAATTTGTACTTCAATATGCAGCAGAAGTTCTATATGGGTACTACCCATCTTGTCATAGAAAGTATTAAAAAGACATTAAATAGAAGAATTTTAATGAAAATTGCTTCATCCAAGGATCAAGGACTTTTTTAGTTTAAGTGTATAACCCCAAAGAATAGAATAACTTTCAATATAGTTTAGGGCCACTTGACTTATTCTAAGACAGCAGTACCCTTAAGGCTCCAGTATTGTGTGCAAATTTCAGTTCAAAAGGAACCGGAAAATAATAAACTATTATCGTGAAAATAATGTTGACTTCAAGAGCTCCCTGAAAGTATCTTAGGGTGTCTCAGAGCAATGTTGGGGGAGGGAGAGGACAGAAGGAAATGGTCGTGTTTGTTTGCAATTATTGAAATTATAGAAGCAGAGATCATCCAGAGATAGAAATAATTACAATTATCTGGCCTGTTAAGAAATTGCTTTTATTTCTGCAGTGAAGGGGCAGCCAATTATTGGTATTGGGAACCATCTTTATAAAATATCTTCCTTTGCATAGCTATAATTTTTTTTAACTTTCTTTACAGCAACATTCATCTCCTTTTATCTGATATTGAGATCAGAGATATCCTATGAACACCGAGAGTGTGGTTTAACTCAACTGTGCTCTGGAACCTGGGCTTTGCTGCTCGCACTCCACCTAAGTACAGACAGATGACTTGTGCTTCTAAGTCTGGAAGAAGCTTAATCCAGGCTGCTCAAGGCCATGTGGACAGTATATGCAAACATGGCCAGGCCACTGCTGTGCCCCCAACATTGCTTAATTGACTTTCAGATAATGAGAAGTGATAGTACAAAAAGGGGCTAGCACTAGTTAGTAGGTTACCAATGCACACTGGTTTCTCTGGAGCCTTCAGGTCTAGCCTTAAAACTAAACTGCAAACCTTTTCATTTACAGAGTAATATGTAAACATGCGGAGAAGGCAATGGTGACCCACTCCAGTGTTCTTGCCTGGAGACTCCCAGGGACAGAGGAGCCTGGTGGGCTGCCGTCTATGGGGTCGCACAGAGTCGGACACGACTGAAGCGACTTAGCAGCAGCAGCAGCAGCAGCAGCATGTAAACATGATTATGAAGAACATTAAATAAGAATGGCAAATAGTCTTATGATACAATTTCAATTAAATACTTAAACAGTGAAGAGAGGCCATTAAATGGCCATTATTAGGTGGCTATTCAAATAAAGGTATATTAATATAATAGAATAGAATGTAGCAATTAAAAATAATAATACATAGCTATAATGTATTCATCAGAGAAGGCAATGGCACCCCACTCCAGTACTCTTGCTTGGAAAATGGCATGGATGGAGGAGCCTGGTAGGCTGCAGTCCATGGGGTCACTAAGAGTCGGATGCGACTGAGGACTTCACTTTCACTTTTCACTTTCATGCATTGGAGAAGGAAATGGCAACCCACTCCAGTGTTCTTACCTGAAGAATCCCAGGGATGGGGGAGCTGGTGGGCTGCTGTCTATGGGGTCACACAGAATCGGACACGACTGAAGCGACTTAGCAGTAGTAGCAGCATAATGTATTCATAAAAAGTGATTTCCAAGATTTTCAAGATAAATTGAAAAAAGCAAGGTATAAAATTGTGTGTCTAATATGGTCCCAGGTGTGGAAAGATTTGTATGTACATTTAAATATACAATAACAGAAAGATCACAAACTGATTAAACAGCTTAAGGTTTAACAAGAAGGAAACAATTTTCACTTAATATACTTTTACATAATTTGCTTTCTTTAAACACAGGGTACACTACGTTAGTTTTAAGATAAACAATAGTTAATTTCTAATGTAAAGTAGGATGATTTATAGATTTACAAATCCATGATATATTAAATTCAGTTCAGTCACTCAGTCGTGTCCAACTCTGCGACCCCATGAATTGCAACTCACCAGGCCTCCCTCTCCATCACTAACTCCTGGAGTCTACTCAAACTCATGTCCATCAAGTTGATGATGCCATCCAGCTATCTCATCCTCTGTCATCCTCTTCTCCTCCTGCCCCCAATCCCTCCCAGCATCAGGGTCTTTTCCAATGAGTCAACTCTTCACATGAGGTGGCCAAAGTATTGGAGTTTCAGCTTTAGCATCAGTCCTTCCTATGAACACCCAGGACTGATCTCCTTTAGGATGGACTGGTTGGACCTCCTTGCAGTCCAAGGGACTCTCAGAGTCTTCTCCAACACCACAGTTCAAAAGCATCAATTCTTCAGTGCTCAGCTTTCTTCACAGTCCAACTCTCACATCCATACATGACCACTGGAAAAGCCATAGCCTTGACTAGATGAACCTTTGTTGGCGTGATATATCATATACCCCTAAAACAAAAGTTGACAAAGGATCAGTTTTATCATTGGTCACATCCTGTAAAACCAAAGGAAAGCCGTTTTTAGCTATTTCAATCTATGGATGCGTTAATTCAGAACAGACTCAAAATATATTGTTAATAGATGATCAGATAAAACACAATATTTTTTATTAGCTGAATTTGGCGACCCTAATTATTGAAAAGAGAAAAGTTGTTTTGAAATCTTAGGATACTATGCATATTCAATGCCAATATTAAGTTGTTTGCAGGTAATCTAGCTTCTATTATTGTTTAGGTAAAATGCAGTGCTCTTTTAACTGAATTTTTAAATAATATTTTTGAAAGTAGAAAATAATAAACAGTTCTCCCAAGTTTAAGATGATAAAGTTCATTCAACATGTAAACTGGCTGTAATCTGTCTTTTCAAAATTTATATTCCAGTACTTTCATATGATACCATTTTATTACAAGCAAATTAACCCTATTTATTATGCAATGATCATGCCTTCTTTCCAAATACTCACTCCAACTCTGACTCTTTATCTACCTGCATCCATGGATCTAAAATATCCTCACAAGTTTTCTTCTAGCTGCTTCAGTTGAAAAGCTCTTTTAATTCCCTGATCTCATTTGCACAGTCCTTGTTTCCCAGTCTTCTGTTTTTGTAATGTGTGTACAAATCAATGTAGATAAATAGAAGCACTATGAAGCAGGACACAACCACTTCATCCATATCTTGAATCTTGAATCATTACACATTCTCCAGGATCCTGGTCTAGTGTCCTAGGCAGAGAATTTATCCCACAGAATCCAATAGATGTGTGGGTAAATGACAATAGGTTATTCAGCCCTTCTAAAGATTAAACTCCAGTCAATTTGGAATCTCAGGGGGTAAAAAATAACTACCCCCATTCAACATATTATAATCCCTGTTTATACCTCAAAATACTTCTTGAAATGACCATTAGCCATACTTTATCCCAGCTAAAATTATAAAATTCCATGTCTTTTTCTTGAGATTTCCATTCTATTTTCTTATCCCTTAGTCATCAGGCATTGCTCATATGAGTCCTCAAGTTTTTCTGTTGTTCATTAGACTGCAGAATGGAAAGATGGGCATTGTATTTTAGTGAATCAGAGCCCTGTTGGATGACTTCCTTCTTCATGTTAAACTTCTTTTGAGTCTCTTCAGTGTAATTTTTTTGGCTGCCGTCTATGGGGTCACACAGAGTCGGACACGACTGAAGTGACTTAGCAGCAGCAGCAGCACACTTGGTAGTAGACTGTAGTAATTATTAATATTTTTCTACTGTCACTAAAATGCTGGATACCTTAAGCCAATTCCCTATTTTTTCCTTTTTATTATTCTATAAAATACCAACTTTGAGAACCACTAAGTTGGTAGCTCAGCAGTAAAGAATCTGCCTGCAAAGCAGGAGATGAGGGTTTGATCCCTGATTGGGGAAGATACCTTGGAAAAGCAAAAGGCAAACTACTTCAGTATTCTTGCCTGGGAAATCCCATGGATAGAGGATCCTGGAGAGCTACAGTCCATGGGGTCACAAAAGAGTCAGACAGGACTTAGTGACTAAACAAAAACAAGTTAATAATAGCTGCAGAAGGTGTAGTAATAATAATAGCTAACACGATATTATTTGTTATATACAAACGTTTGTTCTAAGAACTCACTTAATGCAAGAACTCCCCAAGGAACTTACTATTATTGCTCAAACATTAGAGATGAGGAAATTGAAACAGAGAGAGGTTTAAAAATATATCCAAAGTCATGTAACCAGTGTGTGAGCAGCTGGAATTAACCCAGTAAAGGGCACCTGGAGGTCATGTGCCCATATGCTATGCCAAAGGGAAGCCAGTGTAGATTTCAAGCCAACTTTATGAACACAGTCACTCAGTTGTGTCTGACTCTTTGAGACCCCATGGACAAATTGTACCCACCAGGCTCCTCTAGCCATGGAATTTCCTAGACAAGAATACTGGAGTGGGTTGCCGTTTCCTACCGCAAGGGCTTTTCCGGATGCAGGGATCAAACTTCGTTTCTTGCGTCTCTTGCATTGGCAGGTGGATTATTTATCACTCTGGCCACCTGGGAAGCCCTCAAAATGTATGGAGAGAGTAACATGGAAGTTTGTAACACCATATGTAAAACAGATAGCCAATGGGAATTTGCCATACGATTCAGGGAACTCAAACAGGAGCTGTGTGACAATCTAGAAGGGTGGGAGGGGGAGGAAGATGGACAGGAGGTTCAGGAGGAAGGGGACATGGGTGTACCTATGGTTGATTCTTCCTGATGTATGACAGAAAACCACAAAATTCTGTAAGGCAAGTATCTTTCAATTAAAAACTGAAATGGCAAAAAAAAAAACCAAAACTGAGCCACTAAAAGCTTAATTCTATTAATATTATGTAAGCATGTCTTTCTACATAACTCTTTCATATTTCAAAAGTTTTAAAATGAGAGAAATTCCCTGGTGGTCCAGTGGTGGGAATTCCATGCTCACTGCTGATGACCCAGGTTCGATTCTTGGTTGGAAAACTAAGATCCAGAAGCCTCAAGGCATGGCCAAAAATAAAGGGACTGCCCTGGTAGTCCAGTGGCTAAGGCTCTGAACTCCCAACACAGGCATCCAGGGTTTGATCCCTAGTCAGGAAACTAGATCCCACATGCCACAACTGAAGATCCTTCGTGCCACAACTGAGAACTGGCTCAGCTAAATAAGTAAAATAAATTTAAAAAAATGTTTTAAGAATGAAATGGGATAGAACCCAAAGTAATACTAGATTTCTATCAATCCTTAATAAGCTTACCTACTTCACAACATTCAGGTAGAATTCTCTCTCTCCTAGAACTGCATGTTGTGATGTAAGATCATTCCTTCAGAAATTTTCTCTGAGCTACAGAGAAAAACTGAGCTACAACTAGTCTGGGAAAAAATAGGCATTTATCCTAGGGTTCTAAAATTTAGAGTACATACGCTTTTTTAAAAGGAATTTTAAAAAGTTAACGTATCATTAACAAAGATTATTAAAAATATAGGAAGCATATAAGAGCCATCTCAAAGATGACCGACTAGATCCACCTCTAGTAGAAGTACATAATATAAAGATGTAATTGACAAAATTAGGACAGTTAAAAAGGAAAAATCAGAGCTAGAAAATTTAAAAAGTGAATTCATAGCCAGGGTAACCAGGGTATTGTCTGAGTACAAATTTGGAACTGGTGCCTATAGGACTTGGGAAAATTAATCACTCTGCCTCATTTTCTTCATTTATAAAATGGCATTGTAATCATCACAATGCTGACTACAAGGTGTGTTATGGACATGAAGTGAAGCAATATCCATAAAACACTTAGAATAGTTTCTGTCAAATAGTTGGTACTATATAAACATTATCCATTAATATTACTTCATAAAGTAGAGGGAATAGTCTAAACTTTATCAGAAATAAAAGTCACCCACTTTATTATAAATTAGTACTTTATCATAGATCAGCATTATTTTAAAAAATTAAACATGACAAGACAGAAAATATCCACTTCACTAGACAATACTTGGAGGGCTTCCCTGGTAGCTCAGCAGTAAAGAATCCACCTGCATTGTAGGAGACTTGCAAGAGACACAGGCTTGATCCCTGGATTGGGAAGATCCCCTGGAGGAGGAAACGGCAACACACGCCAGTATTCTTGCCTAGAAAATTCTATGAACAGAAGAGCCTGGAAGGCTATAGGCCAGGGGTTGTAAAAAGTTGGACATGACTGAGCATGCACTCAGGCCAAACACTATATAGGCTTCCCAAGTGACTCAGTGGTAAAAAAATCTGCCTGCCAGTGCACGAGATGCAGGAGATGTAGGTTTGATCCCTAAGTTGGGAAGATCCCCTGGAGAAGGGCATGGCAACCTATGCAGTATTCTTGCCTGGAAAATCTCACAGACAGGGGAGCCTGGTGGACTACAGTTCATGGGGTTGCAAAGAGTCAGACACAAGTAAGCATATACAAACAATCACTCAAAGGTAAAAACATTTTCACATAAAGGGGTAAAATTTTCTACACAGATCATCACTGAAAAATTATTAAAGTATGTATTTCATTGATTTAAAGGAAATACATGAACACAGAAAGAGGTAGGATACATGAAGCAATGTTAAGGGGGAAAAGACCCGTGGTGGATTCATGTCAATGTATGCCAAATCCAATACAGTACTGTAAAGTAAAATAAAGTTAAAAAAAAAAAAAAAAAGATAAAGCTAACTAAACATAAAAAATCAGTAAAAATGATAATTTTAAAAGTAGTTAAATTTGTATAACAATGACCTGAGGAAGGAACATTCTTTGGCCTTGCCTTTCTTTGAGATTGTAATGAAAACTGACCTTTTCCAGTCTTTTGGCCAGTGCTGAATATTCATTGGAAGGACTGATGCTGAAGCTGAAGCTCCAATACTTTGGCCACCTGATGCAAAGAACTGACTCACTGAAAAGACCCTGATACTAGGAAAGATTGAAGACAGGAGGAGACAGAGGATGAGATGGTTGGATGGCATCCCAGACTCAATGGAAATGAGTCTGAGCAAGCTCCAGGAGTTGGTGATGGGCAGGGAAGCCTGGCCTGCTGCAGTCCATGGGACCACAAAGACTTGGGCATGACTGAGCAACTGAGCTGAACTGAAGGAAGGAAATGAGAATGGTAGGATTTAAATATACAGTCCTCACAGTGTTCACTCTGATTTGATGTTCACTCTGATTTGGTGTTCATGCTGTATCACCGGTGCCAGGGCGGTAGCAGGTGCTCAATAAATATTTGTTGAATGAATCACAGAATCAAAGATCCAAAGCTGATGGTGACCATTGTTCTGACCTCCATCTGCATTCCTCAGACTCCAAAAACACCATGCAGCTTGCTCAGGGACCATCCATGGTGTGCCAAGGGGCTTGGTGATTGAAGTTAGGCAGCTATGCTGCTATAAGGATGGCGGCCCCTGAGGTTCACATTCAGATCTGCCTTTGAGGGAACATGCTGCATTAGCAGAGTCTGCCAATGGACTCCAGCTGCCATCCATCCATCACCTATGGATTCAACACGGAGGTTATGGCCTGCTTCCAGTCATTACTTAGCACAGCAGATGGAGGTCCTGGAGCAGTCCAGGTTGGTCCAAGACAGGACTACTCAGGGACTCCCAGGTGGCGCTAGTGGTAAAGAACCTGCCTGCCAATGCAGAAGACATAAGGGTTCCATCTCTGGGTCAGGAAGATCCCCTGGAGAAGGAAATGGCAATCCTCTCCAGTATTCTTGCCTGGAAAAAAAATCCCATGGACAGAGGAGCCTGGCAGGCTACACTCCATGAGATTGCAAAGAGTTGGACACGATTGAAGCTACTTTGCACTCGGGACAACTCAAACTGGCCACCTGTCCTCTGGGACCTCCCTCTGATCTGGTCAAGATTTTCTGAGCCTCCCTCTAGCCTGAGGCTCATTCTAACCAAGCCTTCTTTCTCTCTCTTTCCTAAGGTATCAGACACGCTTTTTACCTTTGCCTCCTCCTTCTCCTTTTATTCTTAAAAGAATTTCCACCAATCTCTTTCCTGTCTAATTTTTAGTGTCTGTCTATATTTTGGAGGAGTCAAATTTACATATCAAGGCAAGAAGGCAGATACTGAGTCAGGCCTACTAAAAAATGGAAAGAACAGCAGTCATGGGTAACTGGATCCACTCAGGAAGTAGACTTTCTTGAGTAGAAAACGGTATATCTCTCACACATGACTAACTACCTCAAGTTTAGGAGAGCTGAGACATCCTTTTAGGGAACAGAATCTACCTGAGATGAAGTGAAAGTGTTAATCATTCAGTCCTGCCCAACTCTTTGCAACCCCATGGACTATAGCTTGCCAGGTTCCTTTGTCCATAGAATTTTCCAGGCAAGAATACTGGAGTGGATGGTCATTCCCTTCTCTAAGGGATCTTCCCACCCCAGGAACTGAGCCTGGGTCTGCTGCATTGCAGGCAGATTCTTTACCATCTGAGCCTGGGATAAGACTTGCTTATTCATACTTACTTAATCTGTTCTCACCAGGGGGCTTCCCTGGTGGCTCAGAGGTTAAAGCGTCTGCCTGCAATGAGGGAGACCTGGGTTCGATCCCTGGGTTGGGAAGTCCCCTGGAAAAGGAAATGGTAACCCATTCCAGTATTATTGCCTGGAAAATCCCGTGGACAGAGGAGCATAGTGGGCTATACTCCACAGGTAGCAAAGAGTCGGACACGACTGAGTGACTTCACTAATCTGTTCTCTGATTTGGGAAGGTCATTCAATCTTGATGACTTTAAAGCCTATTATCCTCCTAGTTTTCTTGGGGGTCCCTGGCAATAGACTATATCATCTGAACACTATCACGTACTAACATCCTCTCACCCATGAAGGTTCTGGAGACTGGTCAAATCTTCTGGCCCATTCCAAACCTTGCCAGCCCCTCGAGAAACCATCATATGTGTGAGACATCTGTACAACACACTCTCTTTCATGCCCTTTATCTCCACTGCGATGCAGTCACTCAGTGTTCTAGTTATATCTAGAACATACNAAAAAAAAAAAAAAAAGATAAAGCTAACTAAACATAAAAAATCAGTAAAAATGATAATTTTAAAAGTAGTTAAATTTGTATAACAATGACCTGAGGAAGGAACATTCTTTGGCCTTGCCTTTCTTTGAGATTGTAATGAAAACTGACCTTTTCCAGTCTTTTGGCCAGTGCTGAATATTCATTGGAAGGACTGATGCTGAAGCTGAAGCTCCAATACTTTGGCCACCTGATGCAAAGAACTGACTCACTGAAAAGACCCTGATACTAGGAAAGATTGAAGACAGGAGGAGACAGAGGATGAGATGGTTGGATGGCATCCCAGACTCAATGGAAATGAGTCTGAGCAAGCTCCAGGAGTTGGTGATGGGCAGGGAAGCCTGGCCTGCTGCAGTCCATGGGACCACAAAGAGTTGGGCATGACTGAGCAACTGAGCTGAACTGAAGGAAGGAAATGAGAATAGTAGGATTTAAATATACAGTCCTCACAGTGTTCACTCTGATTTGATGTTCACTCTGATTTGGTGTTCATGCTGTATCACCGGTGCCAGGGCGGTAGCAGGTGCTCAATAAATATTTGTTGAATGAATCACAGAATCAAAGATCCAAAGCTGATGGTGACCATTGTTCTGACCTCCATCTGCATTCCTCAGACTCCAAAAACACCATGCAGCTTGCTCAGGGACCATCCATGGTGTGCCAAGGGGCTTGGTGATTGAAGTTAGGCAGCTATGCTGCTATAAGGATGGCGGCCCCTGAGGTTCACATTCAGATCTGCCTTTGAGGGAACATGCTGCATTAGCAGAGTCTGCCAATGGACTCCAGCTGCCATCCATCCATCACCTATGGATTCAACACGGAGGTTATGGCCTGCTTCCAGTCATTACTGAGCACAGCAGATGGAGGTCCTGGAGCAGTCCAGGTTGGTCCAAGACAGGACTACTCAGGGACTCCCAGGTGGCACTAGTGGTAAAGAACCTGTCTGCCAATGCAGAAGACATAAGGGTTCCATCTCTGGGTCAGGAAGATCCCCTGGAGAAGGAAATGGCAATCCTCTCCAGTATTCTTGCCTGGAAAAAAAATCCCATGGACAGAGGAGCCTGGCAGGCTACACTCCATGAGATTGCAAAGAGTTGGACACGATTGAAGCTACTTTGCACTCGGGACAACTCAAACTGGCCACCTGTCCTCTGGGACCTCCCTCTGATCTGGTCAAGATTTTCTGAGCCTCCCTCTAGCCTGAGGCTCATTCTAACCAAGCCTTCTTTCTCTCTCTTTCCTAAGGTATCAGACACGCTTTTTACCTTTGCCTCCTCCTTCTCCTTTTATTCTTAAAAGAATTTCCACCAATCTCTTTCCTGTCTAATTTTTAGTGTCTGTCTATATTTTGGAGGAGTCAAATTTACATATCAAGGCAAGAAGGCAGATACTGAGTCAGGCCTACTA
Organism: Oreotragus oreotragus; assembly: GCA_006410675.1. Classification (NCBI taxonomy): domain Eukaryota; kingdom Metazoa; phylum Chordata; class Mammalia; order Artiodactyla; family Bovidae; genus Oreotragus; species Oreotragus oreotragus. The sequence goes on along the minus strand of SJYX01024731.1, from coordinate 358,587 downwards.
AAAAATGGAAAGAACAGCAGTCATGGGTAACTGGATCCACTCAGGAAGTAGACTTTCTTGAGTAGAAAACGGTATATCTCTCACACATGACTAACTACCTCAAGTTTAGGAGAGCTGAGACATCCTTTTAGGGAACAGAATCTACCTGAGATGAAGTGAAAGTGTTAATCATTCAGTCCTGCCCAACTCTTTGCAACCCCATGGACTATAGCTTGCCAGGTTCCTTTGTCCATAGAATTTTCCAGGCAAGAATACTGGAGTGGATGGTCATTCCCTTCTCTAAGGGATCTTCCCAGCCCAGGAACTGAGCCTGGGTCTGCTGCATTGCAGGCAGATTCTTTACCATCTGAGCCTGGGATAAGACTTGCTTATTCATACTTACTTAATCTGTTCTCACCAGGGGGCTTCCCTGGTGGCTCAGAGGTTAAAGCGTCTGCCTGCAATGAGGGAGACCTGGGTTCGATCCCTGGGTTGGGAAGTCCCCTGGAAAAGGAAATGGTAACCCATTCCAGTATTATTGCCTGGAAAATCCCGTGGACAGAGGAGCATAGTGGGCTATACTCCACAGGTAGCAAAGAGTCGGACACGACTGAGTGACTTCACTAATCTGTTCTCTGATTTGGGAAGGTCATTCAGTCTTGATGACTTTAAAGCCTATTATCCTCCTAGTTTTCTTGGGGGTCCCTGGCAATAGACTATATCATCTGAACACTATCACGTACTAACATCCTCTCACCCATGAAGGTTCTGGAGACTGGTCAAATCTTCTGGCCCATTCCAAACCTTGCCAGTCCCTCGAGAAACCATCATATGTGTGAGACATCTGTACAACACACTCTCTTTCATGCCCTTTATCTCCACTGCGATGCAGTCACTCAGTGTTCTAGTTATATCTAGAACATACACTTTCCCTGATAACTTCAATCCAAATTTTCCAAATAAACTCAACTTCTCATGTTTCCCTTGCTAACATCATTATGTCATGGTCACTGTTTTTGACTCTTTGGCCCCTGGAGTTATGTACCCTTGTAAATTCTTCCTATGTCTTAGTACTCTGTCACCTTTACTTCCTACTCTATCCAGTCTGTATTCTATGACGAGTCTGTTCAATCATTTTCAGTTTTTTATATTTTTATTTCAGGTTTTATTTTTATATCCCTGAAATCTACTATAAATAAAATATTGGTTAACAGCAAAATAACAGAATATTAGAGAATAAATAGCTGAAGATATGGGATTTTTTGTTTTGAATTTTTTTTAGTTATGTACCCTTGTAAATTCTTCCTATGTCTTAGTACTCTGTCACCTTTACTTCCTACTCTATCCAGTCTGTATTCTCTGACGAGTCTGTGCAATCATTTTCAGTTTTTTATATTTTTATTTCAGGTTTTATTTTTATATCCCTGAAATCTACTATAAATAAAATATTGGTTAACAGCAAAATAACAGAATATTAGAGAATAAATAGCTGAAGATATGGGATTTTTTGTTTTGAATTTTTTTTCCCTCATTACTATAAGATCCAGCATTTTGAGTGTTTATTTGGATGTAAGAATTACTCATCTTTTATGAAAAACATATTTTTTCTGTTGTTCAGTATCCAAAACAATGAAATTTTATTTTGTATCAAATGCATGTATTTTTACTGAAAGCTATTACAGATTATCCTATGTCAAAATTATAGAGTCAAGTGCCATGAACAAGAAATTCTTTAAGAGGTTTCAAAGTTGTAACTTCCTTAAATATTTTTTCATTCATTTTCTTTTTTAGTTTTCTTCTGCCATATCCAGGGCTTTCCTGGTGGCCCAGACAGTAAAGAATCTGCCTACAGTGCAGGAGATCGGGACTCAATCCACAAATCAGGAAGATCCCCTGAAGGAGAGAATGGCACCCCACTCCAGTGTGCTTGCCTGGAAAACTCCATGGACAGAGGAGCCTGGTGGGCTACAGNGGCTTTCCTGGTGGCCCAGACAGTAAAGAATTTGCCTACAGTGCAGGAGATCGGGACTCAATCCACAAATCAGCAAGATCCCCTGAAGGAGAGAATGGCACCCCACTCCAGTGTGCTTGCCTGGAAAACTCCATGGACAGAGGAGCCTGGTGGGCTACAGTCCATGGGGCTGCAAACAGTCGGACATGACTGAGCAACTAATACTTAACCAAATTCATAATATACCAGGTTTAGATTTTAATTCTTAACTCAATCTTTAGTAAATATTGAATTAGTTAAAATAAATTACCAAATGCTCAGCCTTTATTTTTTAAATCACCTTTCTTTCACACACATTGTTAAAGGTTGCCAAAAGTTGTTTTTGTGTGTGTGTGTGATTATGTTTCTGGTGTATTACTGGAGCTACAAGGATTGAAATGCTGTGAATAAAGATCTTACTATGTGTATAAGATCTATAATATCTGTATCAAAGATAAAAATGGTGTCCAAAATAATTCCATCTTAATTTATATACATTTTAATTAATTCAGGAGAAAAAGAAAAAAACCTGAAAGTTTGTAGTTGCTAAAGCTGTTCATGTTAACTTCTTTAAGGCTATTTCATCACATATCCCTGGTGGCTCAGATGGTAAAGAATCTGCCTGCAATACTGGAGACCTGGGATCCACCCCTGGGTTGGAAGATCTCCTGGAGAAAGGAATGGCTACCCAATTCAGCATTCTTGCCTGGAGAATTTCATGGACAGAGAAACCTAGTCGGCTACAGTCCATGTGGTCACAAAAAGTCAGACACAACTGAGCAACTAACACTTTTACTTTCATTATAGGATTCCCCAGGTGGCACCAGTGGTAAAGAATCCGCCTGCCAATGCAGGAGATGCAAAGTACTTAGGTTCAATTACTGGGCTGGGAGGATCCCCTGAAGAAGGAAATGGCGACCACTCCAGTGTTCTTGCCTGGGAAGTCCCATGGACAGAGGAGCCTGCTGGGCTACAGTCCATGGGCTCCCGCAGAACCAAACAGGACAGTACACACATACACACTGGCACATATAGAAGCATATGGCTGACAGGGTTTTTGATGAACATTCTAGTTTTGTTAGATCAAGGTAATCTAACAATATAATATTTTTCTAAATATAAATTATCCAGAATTCATGAACAGTTAAAACAGCTCTTTCTGCTCTCTCTTTTCTGACTCTAAGTCTTAACAAGTAGAGTATCTACTGTTCCATCCCTTAATGTCCACTATCTGTGATAAAACAACCAGCCTTTAGAAGAACAGTTTATTTTATATAAATGTTAGAACTTTACATTTTTTCAACAAATGATAAAGTAAGTCTTATGACCTCCATATATGTAATTTGGTATCCCTAATATATGCATGGAAGTTTTTTTTTTTTAATTCCATAGGTGGCAAGGAGAACTACTCATATTCTTATAAGTGATAGTAACAACTGTCACGTCTGTTCTGATAATAAAGGTAATGACATATTTTTCTGCACATCCTCTTTTAATAGAACATTATAGTCTATTAGTCTACAGTCTGTTGTAGTCTAATAGAATATTAAATAAAATAAAGCTAAGGCTCATAACTAAAGGTAAGAATCTCTAGATATAGAAGATTACACAACAAATATAAGACTGTCTTCTTCCAAGTAGTCCCACCAAGAAGCATATGGACTTCAGTAATTATGAATTACTTCAGATTAGTCTTTAACTTCTTTGNCTAATAGAATATTAAATAAAATAAAGCTAAGGCTCATAACTAAAGGTAAGAATCTCTAGATATAGAAGATTACACAACAAATAGAAGACTGTCTTCTTCCAAGTAGTCCCACCAAGAAGCATATGGACTTCAGTAATTATGAATTACTTCAGATTAGTCTTTAACTTCTTTGCCTAAAATCATCCATTTTTAAAGAGAACAAATTATACGTTCTGTTACATTATCTCAGCTATATAATAGATACACAAAGTAATGTACGAAAAGTAGATGCTACTTGAAAAGTATCACTTGAAATTCAGTTTTATGATGTGCACAGCAGCTCAAAGGAAAAACTAAATCCCCAAACCACCCGCACAGTTTAGTGGGCCGTGACTGCTTTGAGGCTAAGGAAGCACACAAAAGCTTTTTCCTGTTTCTGCTACATTTTTATATCTCAAACACACTAAAGTAAATCCCTGCGCAGAGAATCACCAATCCAGAGTACACAAAACCCAGACGCACTCACCACATTAACCCGGCCCCTGACTCCAGACATATTATTGTAAATCACAAAATAAATAAATAAAATGAAAAGTCCCACTATTGCAATAGCTTTACAGAACCATGTCAGAAGGTCTCAGAAACTAGTCACTACATTAAAGAAAAGAACATGGTTAGATCATGTGGTATGTGGTTAATCTAAGTTACAAATTTCATAGTTTTTATGGGAAATCCTCAGAAACAAATTCTAAAAGGAAAAGTGAAAAATGTCATCATGGGCACATGCATTTGTAAAATAAATTATGGCTTCTATTTATACAAAACCTAAACTTATTGACCCAAGCTAATCATATGTTTCCTAGAGGGTTTTTTTTTTTAATGTTATAGGAAGACATTTGTAGGAAAATTCTTATGGTTTCTATTTTGCAGTATAGTATGTTATATTACTTTAATTCTCTTTTGGATCATTCTTTTGCCATCTGAAAAACGTGATAAATGATGGATTCACTCCTTCTTGAACATGATTAGTTTACAAATATGTGAATATGTGTAGATATTCATGTGCACAAACACCTGTATGTGTAAATATCCAGTTTGTCATGCTTGCTATGAATTATACTTATTTCATAAAAATGATTATTCCAAAGTGTATAAAACCCCAGCTGGGAAGTCAGAGATCTCAGTGATCAGGTAATCTCAAAAGCATTCCATCTGGGGACAATGAGTAACTTTTTTCTAAAAATAGTACTTGGTCTGCTGCCAATTATCAGTTCTTCCTAATCTTCACTTTATCATTGGCTTATTTTCTTTATAGTAAATGTGAGCACAAGATGGATGGATGGATGAGTAAACTGTCACATTCAGTAATAAGGCCATACTTTGGGCTGTTGGCTAGATGTGTGGCTTGCTGGTTAGACTTAAGGACATGGTATTAGGTGAATAAGACTGGTAGTAAAGCAGGTTAAAGGTTGGAAATAGTACAAGTAGGTGCTACGTGAATACTTGGTTTGTGTCATGTCAGTTCCAAATGATCTACAAATATCAACTAGTTTAATGCTCAACCATGAGGAAGATATTATTACTTTCATGTTCAGATGAGGAGATAGAAAGAGAGATTAAGTAACCTGAGCCAACTAATCACTGGTATATCTTGGGTTTGAACTTAGGCAGGTTAACGTGAGAGTCCACACTTGTGGCTACCTTTCAGACTCAGACATTCATGAAGGTTTGCAGAGAAAGTTCTTGGATTTGTTGCTCAAAAATAGTACAGCAAATTCTACCTCTGACATCTCTCCCCATCCCATCTCCACATCCTAGGCACTATTTTAACTAGAAGCATGAATCCATAATAAGAAATAAGAAAATGGTTTTCTATTTTAATTAGAAGATATAGAACTAAAAAATAGGAAGGAATTAAAGAGAATAGTTTTTTCTAGATATTAATTTATACATAGCATTCTTATTTATAATTTTCAACTCTTCTTAACAATGCTAAATAAACAAGGCAGTTCATATAATACTAACAACTAAATAAAACAAAGATACAGTACCTTAATTAAGCCAGGCTGGGTGTGGTGGACCAGACAGGTGCCTAAGTGGACAAGCATACCTGTCGGTAGAAAGCAAGGCCATCTAGAGAAGTCTTGTTTTATATCACAAGCACAGATGCCACTCAGGCTTCCCAGGTGACGCTAGTGGTAAAGAACCCTTCAGTTCATATAATACTAGCAACTAAATAAAACAAAGATACAGTACCTTAATTAAGCCAGGCTGGGTGTGGTGGACCAGACAGGTGCCTAAGTGGACAAGCATACCTGTCGGTAGAAAGCAAGGCCATCTAGAGAAGTCTTGTTTTATATCACAAGCACAGATGCCACTCAGGCTTCCCAGGTGACGCTAGTGGTAAAGAACCCTCCTGCCAATGCAGGAGACTTAAGAGATGCAGGTTTGATCCCTGGGTCAGGAAGATCCCCTGGAGGAGGGCATGGCAATCCACTCTAGTATTCTTGCCTGGAGAATCCTATGGACAGAGGAGACTGGTGGGCTACAGTCCATAGGATCTCAAAGAGCCAGATATAACTGAAGTGACATTGCATACATGCACGAACAGATGCCACTTAGCTCTAAAATTTTGCCACCTGAAAAACTAGGCCCACTGTTGACTTTTGTTTTTTTAAGGAAGTTATAAATCCAGAATTTATATGTTAAATCTCGTGATTTTAAAATTTTGCTTGAATTTTAAAAATACTAAGTACTATAAACATAGTATCAAACTAAAAATGGCCTCTGGTGTTCCACATTTCCATCTATGAGATGTATATATACATATCTATCTGCCTACCCATGTAACTGTCTCTCTCTGTATGTGTATGTGTGTGTGTGTGTGTTTGCACATGCATGCTCATTCACTCAGTTGTGTTTGACTCTTTGCTGTCCCATGGACTGTATCTGACTAGACTCCTCTGTCTATGGGATTTTCCAGGCAGGAATAGAGGAGTGGGTTGCCACTACCTCTTCCAGAGATTCTTCCTGACCCAGGTATTGAACTTGGTTTGTGTCATGTCACGTCTCCTACATTGGCAGGTGGATTCTTTATCACTAGCACCACCTAGGAAGCCCCCCTATAATACATTTATTGACTAATAAGTCTTATTCATTATTTGAACATTGGAAAACATTACAAGAAATTACAAGCATGGTCAAAATGGTTACAGACACATAGAAACCCCATTACATACTTTCAAATAGACAAAACCTATTGTTATCAGTTTCCTATTGTTGCTGTAACAAATTACCACAAACTTAGTGGCTTAAAAACATCATTTCTTACAGTTCTGGCAGTGAAAAGTCTAAAATCAGTCTCTGGGCTAAGATCAGGTATTGGAGTGGCTGCATTCCTTCTGGAAGTTTCTTGTGAGAATCCATTTCCTGGCTTTTTCCAGTCTTTAAAGGTCTCCTGGCATTCATAGTCTTGTGGCCTCTTCCTCCGTCTCCAAATCCATCAGCATAGCACTTTCAAATTATATTTATATATACACATATATATTTATATATACAAGTGTATAGTGAATTGATTATATGTATATATACAATTATATGCATATGAATATAGTCACTCAGTTATTCATTATGGGGCAGATTCAAAGAAGTGAAAAAATAATAGAATAGATGTAACTCAGCCTTGAAGAACTTTACCAGTGCAACATGCTGAATGTGCTTATTCCCCTAAAAATGCATATACTGAAACTCATTCCCCAGTGCGATGGTATTTGGAGATGGGGCTTTTGGGAGATGACTAAGTCATAATGGTGGAGCCCTCATGAGCAGAATTAGTGCTCTTATAAAAGAGTCCCCAGAGAGCTCTCTTGTCCCTTCCACCCTCTGAGGACAAAGTGAGAGGACGTCTGTGAACCAGGAAGCAGGCTATCATGAGATATAGAATCCACTGAAGCCTTAATCTTCAACTTCCCAGTCTCCAGAAGTGTGAGAAATATTTATTGTGTATAAGCCACACAGTCTATGGTGTTTTATTATAGCAGCCCAAAAGTACTAAGACACCATCTAATGGAGAAATAATATAAATTGAATATTCTAGAGTGGGAGCAATCAATAGAGGTTAGCCAAAATTAGCCTGTTATGTTTACTGACCTCACCTAGGTATTTCACCGTGTTGATCACTCAGTCATGTCTGACTCTTTGTGACCCCATGGACTGTAGCCTGCCAGGCTCCTCTGTGATGGGATTTCCCAGGCAAGAATACTTGAGTGGGTTGCCATTTCCCTCTCCAGAGGATCTTCCTGACCCAGGGATCTGACCCAGCTCTCCTACATTCTAGGCAGATTCTTTACCATCTGAGCCACCAGACTGTAGTCCGCAGGGGCTGCTCTGGTGCATGAAATATATCTCTCTTCCTTTAAGAACCAAGGTACTCATCTCTTCAGATGTTGGAAATGTTGCCTGTCCTGACATAATAGTAACTCCTCAGAAATTGTCCAAGTCTTCCCAGGTGGCACAAGCAGTAAGGAATCCGCCTATCAGTGCAGGAGACACGGGTTCCACCCCTGGGTTGGGAAGATCCCCTGGAGAAAGAAATGGCAACCCAGTCCAGTATTCTTGCTGGGAAAATCCCATGGTCAGAGAAGTCTGGCAGGCTACAGTCCGTGGGGTCACGAAAGAGTCAGACAATCTAACATGTCAAAAGCATTGCAATTTAACTTCTGCTTCTGCCCAATTCTGCTTCCTTACCTCCCTCACAGAAGTTATGCTTCAAAGCACTTACTAATAAACATTCTGCCTGCATTTCTCAGAATCTGCTTCTCAACAAATATGAACTATGGCAGAGGTGTTCCCTTTATAGAAAAATAAACAAAGAAATAAACAAAATAGTTTCCAGTCTTTGAACACACATTCCATAAAGAATTTGAATATTTTTGGAGAGGTTGGATAAATAATCATATTAAAGGCACTGATTTTGAGATTTGGAAACAGACCCAGATCAGAATTCCTTAATCATTGACTCCACCTCTGTCCCAATACACATATGCATACTCCTGTACAGAAATCAAGCTAGTTAAAAAAAATTCCAAAGAATAAATTAGATCAAAACCATGATTTTCTTTCAGACTTGGCTTTCAACTCAGTTTGCAACAATTAGTATTGAGCAGTTGATGATTTAAGAAGAAATTGAGTTGGAACAAATATTTAAATGTCTGGAAATCACTATCCAAATCCATTCCAAACCTATTTTAAGAAATGAGAAGTTGAAGATTAGAGTTGTATATAGATCCACTAACTCAAGGGATGGGAAAGCTATAAATTATTTTGCAATATAGTTATATTGCTGTTATTCACTTATCAGTAATGTCCTTCTCGATTCCACTTTTTAATCACTTAACAAACTTTTACCATGTAAATGGTAAAAGCTTATTGGTGAGTTGGCAAGATTCATTTTAACTTTGACCATCTTTCAAAAAGTATGCAGATTCTTCAGAAATCTACAAGTGCCTGGACATTTTCTATCCTCTTCTTTCCATCTTTTTCATGGAATTTCATATGTGTGTGTGTGTGTGTAGTATAAATACATTATAGTACAAAAAAATAAGGTAATATATTTAACTACAACTACACTTCATAATGAAGAGAAGACAGGAGATGCTAAGAAGATGACCTTATATAGGAGTTGAAATAAACTTTTGAAAGTTGCTCAGCATGAAATCAGTTGGATTGCTGTCCAGTTGATCCAGTTGAAAAATTAAAATGATCTTAATCAGTCCTGAATTTCAGTGATTTGACAGTGAAATAGATCAAATTTTAGTACTTTTATTGNTTCCCTTTATAGAAAAATAAACAAAGAAATAAACAAAATAGTTTCCAGTCTTTGAACACACATTCCATAAAGAATTTGAATATTTTTGGAGAGGTTGGATAAATAATCATATTAAAGGCACTGATTTTGAGATTTGGAAACAGACCCAGATCAGAATTCCTTAATCATTGACTCCACCTCTGTCCCAATACACATATGCATACTCCTGTACAGAAATCAAGCTAGTTAAAAAAAATTCCAAAGAATAAATTAGATCAAAACCATGATTTTCTTTCAGACTTGGCTTTCAACTCAGTTTGCAACAATTAGTATTGAGCAGTTGATGATTTAAGAAGAAATTGAGTTGGAACAAATATTTAAATGTCTGGAAATCACTATCCAAATCCATTCCAAACCTATTTTAAGAAATGAGAAGTTGAAGATTAGAGTTGTATATAGATCCACTAACTCAAGGGATGGGAAAGCTATAAATTATTTTGCAATATAGTTATATTGCTGTTATTCACTTATCAGTAATGTCCTTCTCGATTCCACTTTTTAATCACTTAACAAACTTTTACCATGTAAATGGTAAAAGCTTATTGGTGAGTTGGCAAGATTCATTTTAACTTTGACCATCTTTCAAAAAGTATGCAGATTCTTCAGAAATCTACAAGTGCCTGGACATTTTCTATCCTCTTCTTTCCATCTTTTTCATGGAATTTCATATGTGTGTGTGTGTGTGTAGTATAAATACATTATAGTACAAAAAATAAGGTAATATATTTAACTACAACTACACTTCATAATGAAGAGAAGACAGGAGATGCTAAGAAGATGACCTTATATAGGAGTTGAAATAAACTTTTGAAAGTTGCTCAGCATGAAATCAGTTGGATTGCTGTCCAGTTGATCCAGTTGAAAAATTAAAATGATCTTAATCAGTCCTGAATTTCAGTGATTTGACAGTGAAATAGATCAAATTTTAGTACTTTTATTGATAAGGAGTAAAAAAAAAAAAAGAGCAAGAAAAAAAAAACCTGACCATATCACAGCTGAAATTCACTAGATAAAGCATGAATGACAAAAATATCAACAATTGTACCATTACAGCAGTATTGATATAACTACAAACATTTACTAAGTATTTGCTATCTGCCAGAAACTTTGATAGGCAATGATAGTCAAAAGTCATGTAATATATAAAAAAAAAAGAGCAAGAAAAAAAAAACCTGACCATATCACAGCTGAAATTCACTAGATAAAGCATGAATGACAAAAATATCAACAATTGTACCATTACAGCAGTATTGATATAACTACAAACATTTACTAAGTATTTGCTATCTGCCAGAAACTTTGATAGGCAATGATAGTCAAAAGTCATGTATTACATGTATTATACTATTCTTCACTTAAAAAGAGTAATACCATAAACATTTACAATACAGTGTATATGCTGCAACATCAAGACATCAGAAGTGGGAGTGTAAGGGGTTCACAGAGGAGAGACTAAACCTGCCTAGGAGAGTTGAGAAGTAAAGACTGAAATAAGGTGAGTAGGGCTTTGCCAGATGAGGTAGGAGGATAGGAATTTCAGTCTATAATGTGCTCAAATGGGCAGAGTTTTAGAACTATATCTGGATTATAGAAGGCAGGAAATATATTTTGGGATAAACTTATGAAAGGTTTAACAAGCCTGGTTAAGAAATGTTGAGCTTTATCTTGTGGACAACAAGGTGACTCATAAGAGCTTAAGTGAGTTAAGGGATATTTCGTGACTTCCAAGCTATGGCTTCCCTTGAGGTTTAGCTGGTAAAGAATCAGCCTGCAATGCAGAAGACCCCAGTTCGATTCCCAGGTTGGGAAGATTCCCCTGGAGAAGGGAAAGGCCTGGAGAATTCCACAGACTGCATAGTCCATGGAGTTGCAAAAAGTTGGACACGACTGAGCAACTTTCACTCACAAGCTAGGAGAGAAAGTCAAAAGGTAAGAAATATGTAGACAAAACCTGACAGGGGCTTCACAGCAAGGACTTTGCATAATAAAAGAGAGACTTATTGATTACTTTTCAAAATAAAAAAGAGAGGAAAAGAATCAATTAATTGCAGAAGCATGTAGTTATTACATAAAATTATGAAATGTATACATGCTTACATTCTATATATCAATCCATTGCAGGCATTGTGTAAAATATAGATCAGATGCAGAATACTAATGCTTGAAATTTATTTTTTTTTTAATTTATATAGACATTTATAGTTTATAATCTATGTTCACATGATCATTAGGGTTTCTCTGAAGGAAGGCGTTACCTCTAGTAAGAAGAGAAGTTTCAGAGAACTCACTCAGAGCCTCCCAACAACTAACTGACAGAGCTGAATTCTGAACCAAATCTCAGACCAAAATGTCCTTGTTTTTCTTATCAGCACAACAACATATACACAGAGAGATACATTAGGGGAAATTTTAAATGTGTATAAATTCAGGTGTAGCTTAGGTATGCAAGGGCTTCCCTGATAGCTCAGTTGGTAAAGAATCCAGCTGCGATGCAGGAGACCCCGGTTCAGTTCCTGGGTTGGGAAGATCCCCTGGAGAAAGGAAAGGCTACCACTCCAGTATCCTGGCCTGGAGAATTCCATGGACTCTATGGTCCATGGGATCGCAGAGAGTCGGACAGGACTGAGCGACTTTCACTTTCACTATGTAAGCAAATGCCAGACATCCTTAGCACCAAAATATGAATAAAGAAAAAAAAGAGACATGGCCACATTAGTAAACAGAGCAAGAAATTCAGGGTTGTGTATATTGGTCATTAGAATTTTCCCTGTTTGGGTGAGTAAGGGCCTTCCCAGGTGGCTCTAGTGGTTAAAAAAAAAATCTGCCTGCCAATGCAGGAGACACAAGATATGTGGGTTCAATCCCTGGGTTTGGAAGATCCTCTGGAGAAGAATACTAGCAACCCACCCCAGTATTCTTGCTGGAAAAATTCCATGGACAAGACCCATTCTTCTTCCTCTTTATATCTCCTCCACCTCTACTTCCTCACACCAAGCCTCTATAGTCCAGATTGATGAAACATCACTTTATAAGCACTGCTTTACAAACAGAACTTGAAGCTGCCAAACACACAGGGAGAGAGAGAAAGAGAATTTAAAAGTCTCAAATTAACTTACTTAAACCATTCATCGGAGAAGGCAATGGCACCCCATTCCACTACTCTTGCCTGGAATATCCCATGGATGGAGGAGCCTGGTAGGCTGCAGTCCATGGGGTCGCTAAGAGTCAGACACGGCTGAGTGACTTCACTTTGACTTTTCACTTTCATGCATTGGAGAAGGAAATGACAACCCACTCCAGTGTTCTTGCCTGGAGAATCACAGGGATAGGGGAGCCTGGTGGGCTGCCATCTATGGGGTTACACAGGGTCGGACACAACTGAAGCGACTTAGCAGCAGCAGCAACCCATTCATTTTTATAATAAGAAAAATAAAATCCAAGGACACTAATAGCTTGACAAATATGGCACCCTAATTGGTAGTACAGCTCAGTGTAAACCCCACTCATGCTAACCTTCCACCCAAGGAGGTTTCCACAGCCTGTGGCCAAGAATCATAAGAGATATTCTGCCAAGAACAAAATTGGAAGCGGAGAGATTCACAGCAGTGCCCTTCTGGGACTGGGGAGAGAGAAGAAGAGGGTCTACTGCAGTGTTTCCTGGACTTTTGGATTTCAGAGCAGTAAAATTCCAAATAAATATATAAGTTCCATCACTGAGTTGCCGACAATTTAATTTTGCCAAGAAAAGAGGCTTAAAAACAAACAAAGGCAAAACAAGTATAAATTACTTTCACTACCATTTCCTACAGGCACAGATACTGCCACACCAAAATTTAAGACACTCTTTGAAATGAAATGAAGTCAGTTCTATGAGAAATTCACCTTCTTGTGGCTTTTCTTCTTTTAGCTGAGGACAACCACATCCTTCATCACAGACCAGCTCCAGGATGATGGCCAATATTTAAGAACTACCAGAATGTAGGAATAAGCCCTGAATTGAGGTCAGGGAACTAGAGAAGTTAGTCTAGCATTCAAAGACTGTGTGACATGGACCGAGACGTTCCACACCTCTGGTTTTCAGACTTGCCCATGTATGAAATGAGACCTTCTGACCAGTTTTGTATTGTGAGCATTCTAAGAGCAGCTAACCCCCTGAGACAGACCAACTCAGCTGATGCTCCAAAGAAACTGGGTCCATCAGAAAGCCCCTTTCTCAAGTCTTGTTCTCTCAAGCCGCAGGAAAAATGCTGGCAAGTGAGAAACAGCCTAAAGTTGCTTCCCTGACACTGAACATTTCACAGAAGTCCTTAGTAGCTGTTCTTTTTTTTTTTATTGAAAAATAGTTAATATACAGTATTATATAATCCCTGGTGGTTCAGTGGTAAAGAATCTGCCTGCAATGCAGGAGAAGCAGGTTCAGTCCCTATGTCGGGAAGACCCCCTAGAGAAAGAAGTGAAAACCTACTCTAATATTTTTGCTTGGGAAATCCCATGGATGGAGGAGCTTGGCGGGCTACAGTACATGAGGTCACAAGGAGTCAGACATGACTTAGCAACCAAACAACAAAAATAGTAACAAAAAATTATATCTTATAGCTGTACAGTATAGTGATTCACAATTTTTAAAGGTTATACCCCATTTGTAAGTATTATAAAATATTGGCAATATTCCCCATGTTGTATGATAGCTTGTAGCTTATTTTATACATAATGGTGTGTACCTCTTAATCCCCCACCCTCATGGTGGCCTCACTCGCTGGTCACCACTAGTTTGTTCTCTGTATCTGTGAGTCTGCTTCTTTTGTGCTACACTGCCTACATTTTTTAATTTTTTTTTTTTTTAGATTCCACATTTAAGTGATATCATACAGTATTTGTCTTTCTTTGTCTGACTTAGTTCTCTTAGCATAAGGCCCTCCAAGTCAATTAGGTTAATTACTTTACAATATTGTATTGGTTTTGCCGTACATCAACATGAATCCACCACAGGTATACACGTGTTCCCCATCCTGAACCCCCTTCCCTCCTCCCTCCCCGTACCATCCCTCTGGGTGGTCTCAGTGCACCAGCCCCAAGCATCCAGTATCCTGCATCGAATCTGTGTGTTTTAAAATTATCAATTAACCTTTTTTTTGCGGTAATAATTATTTCCCAAGCCACTACTGTTACTACTATCTTTGTATTTACAAAAAGCAACAGAAGAAAGGGGGAAAGGAGTGGGGAGACGGCACTGAGGTGTGGGGAAAGGATGAGAAAAGAGGGCAAGTCACAGGATATGAGCCTTATTGAAGAGCATGCCACTGTGTTTAAAATGGATAGCCAGCAAGGACCTACTACGGGGCACAGGGAACTCTACTCAGTGTTACGTGACAGCCCAGATGGGAGTGTGGTTGAGGGGAGGATGGATACATGTAGCTGTGTGGCTGAGGCCTTCTGCTGTGCCCCTGAAACTATTACAATGTGGTTAATTGGCTATATTGCTGTTGTTGCTCTGTGTCCGACTCTTTGTGATCCCATGGACTGTGCGGCACACCTGGCCTCCCTGTCCCTCACCATCTCCTGGGTTTGCCCAAGTTCATGTTCATTGCATCAGTGATGCTGGCCAGCCATCTCATCCTCTGACACCCTCTTCTCCTTCTGCCCTTGATCTTTCCCAGCATCAGGATATACTTATTTAAAATTATACCAACTATATTTAAAGTGGATAACCAAAAGGGACCTACTATATAGCACAGGGAACTCTGCTCAATGTTATGCGGCAGCCCAGATGGGCTATATGCCAATATTGAAAAAAAAGTAAACCACATCAAGCATTGCTCTTTATAAAAATCTCAGAGTCACTGCTGGTACAGTCAAAGCCTTGTGTGACCATAAATGAAAAAGAAAAAAAAAAAATGGAAGCAGGAGAATAGAGTAGAACTTGACAGTGTATCGTCAGAAGAACGTTATTTCATCCCTACTGTCCTGGGGTCTGCAGAAGGGATTATGAAAACCTGCACATTCAGCTAAACTTTAATGAAGGCTTGTAGAGTTAAGCTATTCTCTCTGGATCAAATGCAGTTTAAAAGTTGAGAGAAGAAACCACAGGAAACCTAGAAACAACAAGGTAGAAGCAGATTTAACTAAGAATTTCCTTCGCTCCGTCTGTTTTAGTCACACCCATAATATAATTATAACCTAGCATTTGCATTTAATTACACAGTGTTGAGAAACACTGGATTTTATAGCAAAGCTGAACCAAAGACAGAGCTTTATTGCCAATGGGTTTTGTACTTCTATCGTGAGGAAAGAATTTCAGAGCAGGCAAATACAAAACCTTGGCTAAATAAGACAGAATGAAGATGTTTATGGTCTTGCCAAACATAGACATATTTTGACACACACAAAAAAATGGTACAAATAACCAAATGTTATGAATTTGCTTACGCAAATAGTAAGCTCTCAATAAACGTTAGGTGTTATTATCATCATCATATTTGCAAAAAATATGATTCAATATTTTTTTAATTTTTGCTTCCAGGCCCATAAAATAAAATCTACAGAAGGGTCAGTGTAAGACCTTCAAGCTACTTTTTTACTAAAAACCCACAGCAATCAGTGCAGCCATATACACCTCCTTTGGTATTATTCCACTTCCTTTTTTTTCTGTCCTGAACTCCAGAGGTGTTAAAAAGAGGGCAAAGTCCTTCACTGGGGTGGATTTTGTGGTACCAACCACAGGAATTTCACATAACTTTGGTACATAAGTAATTGCTATCATGAAAATTCCTGATTTTTCAAAAATAAATGATGCATAAAAGGCACATAAAAGTTCAGTTAATAAGTCCCAACGCGTTCAGGAACACATCTTAGCTCAGCCAATAGAACTAGCTTTTTATTCAGTGGAGACCTCTTAAATGCATTGCCTCGGTGCACAGTAAATCTATTCTTTTAGCAGGTTTATTCCTTTATCTGGTAGTCAATTAAGTGGCCTTTCATGAAATGCAACAATGACATACATTGTGGAGAGAGGTATATTCTTATAACTTGTCTGATTATCTTTTTGCTTTAGCATGTATTATTTATGAGTATTATTTCTTGAGCAGGTTTATGCCTTCATCAAGTAATCATGAACACATTTTAAGTATAAATATGAGTCTATAGCAAGTGTAAGCCACCATGGTTTTAACAAGGTTCATTCTTGCACAAATATCTCATTCAATTTGGAAAGAATTGCATTTTGAGAACAAAATTTATTTTGTCATTTTCCTTCCTCACTTTCCAAATTGTAATACCTAAACTACAAAGGGAAGCAATCATCTCTGTTGCATGCCTTCGACTAAATATTTCTAGCTAGAGAAATGCCATCAGCTTGTTTCATACAACTAAGATGAACTGAGAGAAATGCTTTTAAAATGCAACAGCGTTGATGATAACTCCTTATCCTACAAGGAACATCACAGAATAAATGTCATAAATGTATTGATACACTTGTGGGAGACAGGTTGTAATCAACTTTTTAATGTTCTGCATATTTGAGTTTTGTTGTTACCTGTTTTTATTAAACTTTCAATCTGACACGTTTGAATCATGTTTTCCCTATTGCAAAAATTTTAAAACGAATGAAAGTGAGTTATCCTATCTTCAGAGGTAAAATCTTTAACTAAATTTTGCACAATTTATTTTGCACACAAACAAATGAGATGTTAGATAGATCAAAATTGTATATTTCCTTCTAATCTGGTTATGAAAGTATTATTTTAAGCAGCCACCTTTGTTTAATTGAATCTTTTTGTTGTCATTAATTTGCAAATAATTAAAGAGGCATTGTGATAGGACAATAATTCCACCTGACATTGCTATCATCTTTATATGTAGTCACCAAGTCCACTCTACAGATGAATTAGCTGTTCTCAAATTAAGGAATATTATCAGTCAGTAATGGTATGACATTCTTTTTTATGACTATAGCTTGGGTTATAATGTGACAAGAAAAAAAATGTAATGTTTCCAAAATGACAGTTTTTTAGATTTGTGTTGCCTGAGGTGGTTCAACTGAACAATAAACTATAATTTGATTGATGGAAAATTGAAGTGGTTCATCTAATCTGTCAGTCTAGCCTACCAAAGGCTTTGGTTTTGCATGTATGATGATGTATCACAGTTTTAGAGATAATGTTGTTTGTATTAGACAGGAGATTTTTTTCCTCCCACATGAAAAAGGAGAACTTTATTACATAGGAATGATCAAAATATGTCATGGATTAGCATGGAATCAAATTTGTTGGGGTATAAATTTGCAAGTTCAACTGTAGAAAGCTAAAGGATACACATAAAGCCTTAGAGCACAGTTATTTGTTGGAGTAATCCAGCCATCTCCTAGCTGGAGAATTATTCAGGCTGAAGTAGACTGACAGCTGCACCTGAGAAAAACAACAAGAAAATAGCTATTTCTCTTTTGTTTCAAACAAATGCTGCCTTGATCAAAAGGAATCTTATAAACATCAATTATATTAAGACTCCTAAACTCTAGAGAGAAAAATGCATTTGAAAAAAGATAATAAAAGAGTAATAAGCAAAACTAAACACCTTAACATATGCAAATCCAAATACCAAATTGGTAATCAAAGAACATGAGGATATTTATAATTACCTTCTGAATATTGATGACTTCTCAAATTTAACCATAGCAAATTGAAATTAAGATTCCTGAGTTAATTTCAGGGTATAATTTTTAAAAGGCTGGTTCTACTTCATCCTCTGTTATTAGCAGATAGTCAAAATGTTTGAATATTATGTACGTAACTCAAAAATAATAAGAAAAGTGTTAAACTATTTTTGTCTTTAAATTAATACAGAAAGTTAAAAGTTTCAAAGTTACTAAAAATGTTACTAAAATCATCCAGGAATGCTAAGCAATGAATTTCAGAATATTCCAGTTATAAAAACATTTCTAAAGAGAGAAAATAAATATTGTTAAAGAAAAATTATAGAATTAGAATGTGAAATTCCATATATAATTTTCTCTTCTATTTAGCAATAAATAGTGATAGAAAACCATCAAAAATTGAGTTTGCTATCATTTCTGGCCTGCTAAGTGCTAAGTTGCTTCAGTTATGTCCGACTCTATGTGACCCAACAGACGGCTGTCCACCAGGCTCCCCCGCCCCCGGGATTCTCCAGGCAAGAACATTGGAGTGGGTTGCCATTTCCTTCTCCAATATATAATTTATTTAAAGTAAAATAATCATGGAAGCATTTTTTTACCTATCAATTAAGAAAACGATGTTCATTAACATATAAGCAGTCAGGACTAGCCAGTTTATTGCAAAATGAGTACTCATATACTAGGAATGGAAGTATAAACTATTACTACCTTTCTGGAAAGTAATGTGAAAATATAGCTATCATTTCTTGAGTGCTTTCAATGTTCTAGGCTTTGTGATATCCATATTTTTGCTCAAGTATAAATGCTGTCATTTATTATCAAGAGACATAAAAGTGCTCATAGCTTCTGACTCATTAATTTTAATTTTAAGAATTTATCTTAAGAAAATAAAAATAATATGAAATACGTATGCATTCATTGCAACACTACTTACCTGAGAATATTGACGATAACCATAATGTTCAGAAATTATGTAGTTATGCCCTGTCCTTGATCACATGTTATATTTAAGCAGTTGTTAAAAATTATTTTATGTAATATGCTTTGTAGTATGGAAATATTTTATCATATGTTGATTGGGTTAGAAAAGTAGAAAACAAAAATTGTATTCATTATATATATTAAAAATAAACTATGCAAAATTAGAACAGCAAAAGTGTAGTTGGTTGAAATGTACAGCTTTTCTTTTCTTCTTTACTTAATATAGCATGTTCATGCTCAGCTGTGAGCAGCTCTTTGTGACCCCCACTGACTGTAGCCTACCAGTCCATTGACTTTTCCAGGTAAGAATACTGGGGTGGGTTGCCATTTCCTACTCCAGGGGATCTTCTCAACCCAGGGATAGAACCCATGTCTCTTGCATCTCCTGCTTTGCAGGTGGATTCTTTGCAGTTGACACATGGGGAGCCCCAAAGGGCGTGTTGCCTCCTTATCAGGCACATGAACCCTGGGTCTCCTTCATGTATCAGGCAAAGATACTCACCATAAACTTTTCCATATTTCCAAATATTTTTCAATCAGTATGCCCCACTTCCATAATTAGACACAAAAAGTCTCACAATCTCCATTAATATGGCTTTATTCTTTTCTACAAAGTCATATAAGGTATCTCACAAGACAGTGGAAATAGTATAAACTTTGGGATCAAGTAGATTTGGCTTGAAATGCTACCTCCACTGCTTACTAGCTGTTTGGCCCTGAGTGTGTTAGCTAACTTCTCTGGGCCTCAATTTCCTCATATGTAAAATCAGTAAATCAAAAAACATGTGAAAAGGATAGCTAAGGAGTTTTGAATGGACACATACACTCTGCTACATTTAAAGTGAATAACCAATAAGGATCTACTGTGTAGCAGGACTGTTCAATATTATGTAGCAACCTAAATGGGAAAATAATTTGAAAAAGAATAGATATGTGTATATGTATAACTGAATCACTGCTGTACACCTGAAATTAACACAACATTGTAAATAAACTATATGCCAATATAATATGAAAAGTTAAAGTAAAATAAAACAAAAACAAGCAACAAAAAAGAAATTTATGTAAAAGATTCAAAGAGGAGAGACTAATCAACATTAGCCTTAATGAGAAGGAGGGTCCTAGGAAAGGTTTCAAGAAAAAGATGCTTAACCAGTGCCGAGGATGCTGTTGCTGCTGCTAAATCACTGCAGTCATGTCCGACTCTGCGATCCCATAGACAGCAGCCCACCAGGCTTCTCTGTCCCTGGGATTCTCCAGGCAAGAATACTGGAGTGGGTTGCCATTTCCTTCTCCAGTCCTGAGGATGAGCTACCTCTATATCTTTGACACCAGAAAAAAATGATGTCCCAGGCAGAGAGTGAATAGTAGAAACAGACAAAACAAGGAATAGAATGACACAGTCTGGAGCTGGCTGCCAGTCTCTAAGTAGTGCTGAGTAACAAATACAAAAGAGGTACACAAGTGAACGAATATAATACTTTTTCTTCCCTGGTGGCTCAGATGGTAAAGAATCCACCTGCAATGCCAGAGACCCAGATTCAATCCTGGGTCGGGAAGATCCCCTGGAAAAGGAAATGGCAACCCACTTCAGTATTCTTGCTTGAAGAATCCCATGGACAGAAGACCCTGGTGGGTTACAGTCCATGGGGTCACAAAGAATGGGATACAACTGAGTGACTGACGCTTTCACTTTTATAAGGACATGAAGGAAGTTTCCCCAGACTTATATATCACTGCGTTCAGACAACAATGTTAAATTATTTTAGTTCTTAAGTATTTGTTTCTGTTCCTCTGAAAAACTGTTTGGATTTTTCCCTCTCCTGGGATTTATAAAACATAATCGAGTCATGGAAATTTAGAGATAGAAGAAACATCACACTTCTATCAAGATCATATAAGCAGATGAGATAAATAAGATCTAGAGATTGAAGGTTTGCCACAATGCTTGATACTATAGAGAGAGACAGAGTGAGAGAGAGAGAGAAAGACAAGAAAACAGACAGAATTGTTCTAACAGATGAAGCAGAAGGTCCCAGGCTCTACCTGTCCCATCTTCCCCATCCCCAGGGACAAGTTCTGGTGTTCAGCAGTGGAACTCAGGGTTCTAGAGACTTTGACAAGATACACTCAGTGGCACACAGATTCCACTATAAGAATTTACCATCACTGTGGCTCGAGAAATATCTATCACCCAGTAAGCAGACAGTTTGTTAATCTGATTTTCACTCTTTACAGAGTGCCTCAACTCTTACTTCTCCTCTTGGCCACTCTTTCTCAACCTGCGTACCTCTAGTCTGCTTTAATATTCATAATCATTTAGTAATAATAGACATGTTCAATCAACACCTTCTAAATACATCTATTCAAATTCAGCCAAAAGCATGGGCCCTTCTCTTCTCTGCTAGCACACAAGTAAACAACATAAAAATTTGTCACATCTATGAAGTCCTAACACCAAAAATTTATTGACCAAGAGTTAAAGACTCCCCTTTCAAATGAAGTTTCAAGTTATCCTAAGATTGTTATCTGAGACAAATCTATTCTTAGATAGAATTAATAAAATCTGTATCATTTCAGTTTACTAGTCATATTTTTAAATAAAACCTTATTGACAATTTTCCAGAACACTCTGGGCTGGCATGATGGTTTTAAAAAGGATGTTTCTCAGAATTTCCTTCAGTGGCTAGATCCTTAGGACACAAAACTGATTGCTGTGAGGAGATAAAGCTTGAGTGAAGGAGAGATGAGAGGTGTAAGCCCTCCCTTCTTGGAACATTATTTTATTTAAAAACTTTTTTAAGAAAAATAACAGAAAACAACAGAGCACCATTTTATATTTATAACAATATTGAAGAGTAGAATTAAAAATTCATACCAGTCTTTAAGAATACATAAGACAGTAACAAGTTTGAGTCGGTTATAGTGAGGTGGATGAACCTAGAGCCTGTTATACAGAGTGAAGTAAGTCAGAAAGAGAAGAACAAATATCATATATTCAAGCATATGGGTGCAATCTAGGAAAACGGTTCTGATGAACCTGTTTGCAGGGCAAGAATAGAGACATAGAGAAGGGACTGCTGGACCCAGGGAAAGAAGAGAGAGGTATGAATTGAGAGAGTGGCATTGACGTGTGTATACTACCAGGTGTAAAATAGACAGCTAGTGGGAAGCTGCTGCATAGCACAGGGAGCTCAGCTCACTGCTCTATGGTGAGCTGGAGGGATGGGATGGGGGTGGATGGGAGGCAGGCTCGGGGGAAGGAATATATTTATACTTCTAGCTGACTCACACTGCTGTACAGCAGAAACCAACACAACATTGTAAAGCTATCATCCTCCAATTAAGCATTTTAAAATGTAAAAAAAAGAATACACGAGATAGTAAACTAGCTTTTTAAATTTAATTTTCAGATTTTCATTGCTAGTGTAAAATAAAATTCAACTTTGTCTATTGAAAGATAAAAGAACACACAAGATAAAGGCAGTTTCATGGACTGTGCTTTTAGCTCTCTCCTTACCTTCTCATCAACTCTTTCCCATTTCCACAAGGAATTCAGATTTTGATTCAGGACACACTTCAATAAGGCTTCCCAGGTGGCGCTAGTCTTCAAGAATCACAAGGAACATGGATTCATCTTTAGGTCAGAAAGATAACCATGGAGTACGGACTGGCACCTCAGTGCAGTATTCTTGCCTGAAAAATTCCACAGAGGAGTCTGGCAGACTACAGGCAATGGGCTGCAAAGAATCAGACATTACCAAGCACACACACACCTCAATTTAAAAAAAAATTGCAAAGAACATCCAGACTAAAGACATTTTGTACATAATAGCAAACTATATTCACCTAAAATATATTCACTGAGATATGTTGGGTGATCCTGGTCAAGTTAGTTAGCTTTTTCACACTTCAATGACCTCATTTCTTAAATTAAAAAAAAAAATAGTGTGACTCTCAAAAGAAGTAAATCATTAAACTGTTATTAAAAATATGTAAGAAAAATAAAAACAAAACTATGTACTGTCTTGGAGGCCACTCCTGTCCTACCAATAGAAATTGGAAGGAAAATTTAGAGAAAGCATGCTTGGAAACCAGTAAGCTGGGAATATTGAAATAAACTGAACAGAGGAAAGACTGTGAATAACATCTAGTCTATTTCTTTTTCAGGCTTTCAATACATACTCACATCTCTCTAAGAAAAAAAAGAAAGTGAAAGCTCAGTCGTGTCCGACTCTTTTCCGAGAAAGAATACTGGAGTGGATTATCATTTCCTTCTCCAGGAGATCTGCCCCACCCAGGGATCGAACCTGGGCCTCCTACCTTGTAGACAGATGCTTTACCGTCTGAGCCACCAGGAAAGTCACTTCTCTACCAGAAGCCACTGGTAATTATATACATATGTGAAGATTTAATTTCTAAAAAGAATATACTTGTTCACCAGCATCATATAAAAATCATTTATGCACATTTTTACACACTTTAAAAGGCATGCAAAGTCTACCTGTCATATGAGAAAACCAGTGGATAATGTTAGTTTGATTTTGGTGCAGACTTCCCTGATGGCTCAGACGGTAAAGTGTCTGCCTACAATGTGGGAGACCCGGGTTCGATCCCTGGGTCAGGAAGATCTCCTGGAGAAGGAAATAGCCACCCACTCCAGTACTCTTGCCTGAAAAATCCCATGGACGGAGGAGCCTGGTAGGCTACAGCCAATGGGGTCGCAAAAAGTCGGACACGACTGAGCAACTTCAATGGCAATGGCAATTTAGATAATCACACCAGTGGTTTTCATCTTTTAAGCACAGAAAGTGACTTCACATCTGGAAGTTTTACAGGGCAGGTATTGAAAGTTGCTGAGTTAGAGAAGAAGGCCCCTTATTATTCAGCACAAAATAAGGCTGACACAATAACATTTGGATAAGCGATTTTTTGTTAATTTTAGAAAACTTATGCTCCAAAGCAATTTAGCGTTTCTCTGTTTGTTGATATTACCTTTTAATGTGACAACCATGACACCATTTTCCAAAACAGATGGATTAATGTCATTTTCTAAAAAAATTACTTCACCTAGACACCTGTTTCCTGTGTATGTTTGACATGAAATTAAACATAGCTCCAGATGTTCTGTTTGTAGCAAAGCCAGTTAATTTTATTAGAACGTTTAATCACAGATCAACAGTGTAATAGAAGGGCAGTGGACGTGAAGCAGAGATTTAACAGAACTTCCTAATGAATTGTGAATTAGCTTATAGAGGGAAATCTACTGAACCGCAGTGCTGCTTATGTTAATCCGGTAACTGTATTGATTTGAGCATATTCTTTTTCCTAAATTCTGGTACTGTTCACATTGAGAAGCTTCACTTGAATTGTAAAGTTTGTGTATGTGTGTGTTAAGCTGGCAATGCGATACACTGTTTAAAATCCAACATCCGTGATATTTTGTAAACACTGCTCCTTAGGCTTGGGATCCACACAGATGCCTCAAAGCACATTCGGGTGTACCTGATATTCACAAGAACTGCTCTGTCTGCTACGCACATACTCAAGAGATAGCGGCAAGAGTTCAGCTCTGCCGGGCTTAAACATCATTATATGCCTAGTTATTTTCCCTCTAAGATTAGCTATAGATTTCCCATTAATTATAACATCAGGTTGATTCATCATTAATAAAATAAATCTCAGTGCACTGTCACTGATTTCTTGACTAAAATGAAAACAAATGAAGAAAAACCCGTTCCTGTCTTTGTTACGCTCTTATCAGATTTGTCTTTGCAGCAGCATGGTCAGTCCAGAGCTGGAGCAAAATATTCATAATTTTCTACTTTGAAATATTAGTGTGCCCATATGCACTAATAAAAACTTAAAGCCCTGTTATGATTGATGTTTTTTGTTGCCCCATCACCTCATTGTATAGAAGTTTGTTTTAATGAGTTTCTCTAATGAATATTTTATATTGCTACTTGGATGAATGGCATATGGTAAATGCAAGGTAAATTACAGCTCTTTAAATAAATATTTTTCATAAATTATTTATTTTGTGATGCCTGTATTGGTAAGATGTCATGTCGGATAAAGATTGGAAAGTATTTACTGTAATACTTATTTGTAACTTGAAGAAGTAAAATTTTTAATTATTAACAACCTTCCAATATACTCATGAAACTTATGGCAAAATTAGCATAAACTCTTGCATTACAAATTTGTGTGGACAGCTTCCATTTTAAAGTGCAAAAATAAGACAATCTCATATTTATAAAAATTTTTATACTATACAAATAAGAAAAAGACCTCTTCTACAAGGTTAAAAATGGGGAACTTGGTAGGAACCAAACTTAAGATGAGATTTAATGTTGAAAACTATTTGATCTCTGAATTATATGGTATTTTAAAAATTATATTGTAATTATTTTAATTGAGTAACTGCACATATTTCATGGTGCTTCTTATTTTTTTTGGAGGTATATTTCAGTGAGTAGGTTTTCATCTAATAAATATTAATAGCTAGCATTTGTTGACTCCTTTTATAAACATTATCTCATTAAATTCTCATGATAATCCTGAAAATATGGTAGAATTATCTCTAATTCTACATATAAGAAAATTGAGAGTCACAAAGTAGGAATTAATAAAGATTTGAAGCCACAGTAGATTTGCTACCATGCCTATGACTTTCTAGCTAAATTGACAAGGTCTCAAAACCACCTTCTACAAACAGATTTAGATATGGGAAAAGCAAATATCCTCAATTCTTAAACTATTTTATTATTATTAATAGCAAAATCCAGCACTTAAAGAGCTATTACACTGTGTCTGCTACTAAGTGCTTTGCATACATAAACTTATATAAACTCCCTTGATACTAAGAGATGGATACTCTCATGACCCCCAGTCTACATATGATAAAGCTGAGGAACAGATTGTTTGGGAAGTTGCCTACGGTCACATAGCTCATAGAGAGCAGAGCTGGTGTTCAAACTCAGACACTGGGCCAAATTCTATGCTCTGAAGAACAAAACTTAGCATGTTATGCTGAAGCATGTTCATGTACCACTTGCTTGCTTGAAACTAAGTATACTAAACTTATGAGCGTCTTATTCATTTGTGTAATTCCAGAACCCTCAACATTGCTTAGAAAACAGTAGATGCTCAGTAAATTCTCCAGTACTCTTGCCTGAAAAATCCCATGGACGGAGGAGCCTGGTAGGCTACAGCCAATGGGGTCGCAAAAAGTCGGACACGACTGAGCAACTTCAATGGCAATGGCAATTTAGATAATCACACCAGTGGTTTTCATCTTTTAAGCACAGAAAGTGACTTCACATCTGGAAGTTTTACAGGGCAGGTATTGAAAGTTGCTGAGTTAGAGAAGAAGGCCCCTTATTATTCAGCACAAAATAAGGCTGACACAATAACATTTGGATAAGCGATTTTTTGTTAATTTTAGAAAACTTATGCTCCGAAGCAATTTAGCGTTTCTCTGTTTGTTGATATTACCTTTTAATGTGACAACCATGACACCATTTTCCAAAACAGATGGATTAATGTCATTTTCTAAAAAAATTACTTCACCTAGACACCTGTTTCCTGTGTATGTTTGACATGAAATTAAACATAGCTCCAGATGTTCTGTTTGTAGCAAAGCCAGTTAATTTTATTAGAACGTTTAATCACAGATCAACAGTGTAATAGAAGGGCAGTGGACGTGAAGCAGAGATTTAACAGAACTTCCTAATGAATTGTGAATTAGCTTATAGAGGGAAATCTACTGAACCGCAGTGCTGCTTATGTTAATCCGGTAACTGTATTGATTTGAGCATATTCTTTTTCCTAAATTCTGGTACTGTTCACATTGAGAAGCTTCACTTGAATTGTAAAGTTTGTGTATGTGTGTGTTAAGCTGGCAATGCGATACACTGTTTAAAATCCAACATCCGTGATATTTTGTAAACACTGCTCCTTAGGCTTGGGATCCACACAGATGCCTCAAAGCACATTCGGGTGTACCTGATATTCACAAGAACTGCTCTGTCTGCTACGCACATACTCAAGAGATAGCGGCAAGAGTTCAGCTCTGCCGGGCTTAAACATCATTATATGCCTAGTTATTTTCCCTCTAAGATTAGCTATAGATTTCCCATTAATTATAACATCAGGTTGATTCATCATTAATAAAATAAATCTCAGTGCACTGTCACTGATTTCTTGACTAAAATGAAAACAAATGAAGAAAAACCCGTTCCTGTCTTTGTTACGCTCTTATCAGATTTGTCTTTGCAGCAGCATGGTCAGTCCAGAGCTGGAGCAAAATATTCATAATTTTCTACTTTGAAATATTAGTGTGCCCATATGCACTAATAAAAACTTAAAGCCCTGTTATGATTGATGTTTTTTGTTGCCCCATCACCTCATTGTATAGAAGTTTGTTTTAATGAGTTTCTCTAATGAATATTTTATATTGCTACTTGGATGAATGGCATATGGTAAATGCAAGGTAAATTACAGCTCTTTAAATAAATATTTTTCATAAATTATTTATTTTGTGATGCCTGTATTGGTAAGATGTCATGTCGGATAAAGATTGGAAAGTATTTACTGTAATACTTATTTGTAACTTGAAGAAGTAAAATTTTTAATTATTAACAACCTTCCAATATACTCATGAAACTTATGGCAAAATTAGCATAAACTCTTGCATTACAAATTTGTGTGGACAGCTTCCATTTTAAAGTGCAAAAATAAGACAATCTCATATTTATAAAAATTTTTATACTATACAAATAAGAAAAAGACCTCTTCTTCAAGGTTAAAAATGGGGAACTTGGTAGGAACCAAACTTAAGATGAGATTTAATGTTGAAGACTATTTGATCTCTGAATTATATGGTATTTTAAAAATTATATTGTAATTATTTTAATTGAGTAACTGCACATATTTCATGGTGCTTCTTATTTTTTTTGGAGGTATATTTCAGTGAGTAGGTTTTCATCTAATAAATATTAATAGCTAGCATTTGTTGACTCCTTTTATAAACATTATCTCATTAAATTCTCATGATAATCCTGAAAATATGGTAGAATTATCTCTAATTCTACATATAAGAAAATTGAGAGTCACAAAGTAGGAATTAATAAAGATTTGAAGCCACAGTAGATTTGCTACCATGCCTATGACTTTCTAGCTAAATTGACAAGGTCTCAAAACCACCTTCTACAAACAGATTTAGATATGGGAAAAGCAAATATCCTCAATTCTTAAACTATTTTATTATTATTAATAGCAAAATCCAGCACTTAAAGAGCTATTACACTGTGTCTGCTACTAAGTGCTTTGCATACATAAACTTATATAAACTCCCTTGATACTAAGAGATGGATACTCTCATGACCCCCAGTCTACATATGATAAAGCTGAGGAACAGATTGTTTGGGAAGTTGCCTACGGTCACATAGCTCATAGAGAGCAGAGCTGGTGTTCAAACTCAGACACTGGGCCAAATTCTATGCTCTGAAGAACAAAACTTAGCATGTTATGCTGAAGCATGTTCATGTACCACTTGCTTGCTTGAAACTAAGTATCCTAAACTTATGAGCGTCTTATTCATTTGTGTAATTCCAGAACCCTCAACATTGCTTAGAAAACAGTAGATGCTCAGTAAATATTTGTTGAACTGAACTGTCTCACCAAATGTCTGCTGTTTACACACACATTCAAAATTGAATGATTCTCAAAGTTTTAGTTCCAAAAAGCAGAAAAATGAGCAAATGGAGACAACTGTGTGCTGAAATTCAACCAAGAGGGTCCCACCCTTGCTTATCCCAAATTAAATAGTAATAATAATAATAGCTTGTGTGTATAGATGCAAAAATTATTTGGGACAAAAGAAAAAAAAGAACAAAAGATTTGCTAGAGCTATTCTAAGGAGCCAAATGTTGACCTCTTATCTTACTTGTTAAGGTAAACATTTAGCTCCTTAGAATAGGACTAGCACTATGATAAACATTTTAGAGTAGTAGAATATAAAATCATTTCTTTAAAGTGGCAAATAAGGTGAAGCATCGTTATTAACTAAGTTAGGTTGATCCATTTGAAACCACTTTTTTGCAATCATTTTTCACCCATAATAATGGCAATTTCCTGTGGTTTAATCTAGCAAGTAACTGAGAGTTGACTTTTATACCATGCTATACCTAGACAAACAATTTTAAAATACAGCAAAGTGTTCACGTTATGCTAAACTCTACAAAGCACAAAGGATCTTTCTGTAATAATTTCAAGAGGAATATGAAGACTTTATGGCTGTTTCAAGGATGTCATTACAAAAAATCCATTTGTAAAACTATTATAAGCACCACACAATCCAACATTTCTAGTTACACTTAAGTCTTGCTTTTAGAAAATGGAGATTTACTATACATAGCAAGCAGGAGACAAAGGTTCAATCCCTAGGTGGAGAAGATTACCCTGGAGAAGGAAATGGCAACCCACTCCAACATTCTTGCCTGGGAAATCCCATGGACAGTGGAGCCTGGTGGGTTACATTCTATGGAGCAGCAAAAAGTTGGACATGACTGAGTGATGAAACAGGCATTCAGACTTTATTATTTATACATAGATTAGTTCCTATACAGTTAAAATTTTCTTATTCTCTGAAAGTTAATTCAGAGGTCCAAATGCAAGCATTGGCAATCAAAATCATCACATAGTTTGGCACTGTGTTCTCAAACAACACATTGATTGATTCCAAAATATCCAAATAAACAACAAAAAATCCATCCGTATGTTGTTGTTGTTGTTTTTCTTTCTTTCCTGACAGATGGCATGCTTGAGGATAAATAAAAACAAATGCCTTACATCAGAAGAGTCCTTCTATTTATAAAACAATTCTGGTTAACAATTGAATGTAAAATATTATCTGATTGATGTAAATTTGAAGTAAATTGCAAGTAAAACCACAGAAGATTGTCACTGATTATAAACTGGGGGGAAAGAAGCACAAGATAGTTTGCATTTTAGGACCTGCCTTTTCCTTCCTGTTCAGTGGTAAGATGTCAGTTGTCTTCTGATGAAAGCCAGTGACGGCCTGGTGGGCAGGTCAGGTTTGAAAAGCCACATTGAGATACTGCCTTCACTTCTTTGGAGACAAAAGTGAAAGTGCAAGTCACTCAGTCCCACTCTCTGTGACCCCATGGACTGTAATTCTCCAGGCCAAAATACCAGAGTGAGTAGCCTTTCCCTTCTCCAGGGGATCTTCCCAATCGAGGGATTGAACCCAGGTCTCCCACACTGCAGGTGGACTCTTTTACCAGCTGAGCCACCAGGAAAGCCCAAGCATACTAGAGTGGGTAGCCTGTCCCTTCTCCAGGGGATCTTCCCAACCCAGGAATCAAAGTGGGATCTCCTGCATTGCAGGCAAATTCTTTACTGGACAACTTTGTAAATACTTCAGTTTTTGTTGCTGAAATACTACCAGATATCTTTGATTTTTTTCTTATCCTATTTTTATGTGTGTATGTGTGTGTTAGTCACTCAGTCATGTCAGACTCTTTTCGACCTCATGAACTGTAGCCCACCAGACTCTGTCCATGGTATTCTCCAGAATACTGGAGTGGGTAGCCATTCCCTTCTCCAGGGCATCTTTCCAACCCAGGGATCAAACCCATGTCTCCTGCTTACCAGGCAGATTCTTCACCAACTGAGCCTCCAGGGAAGCCCTTATACTAATTTTATTTAATGTTATTTTAAATTTTGTTCTGATAGCTAGATACCAGGTGAAGAGAGAAGAATATAATGAATAGCAAAGCAGTTGATATTTGCAGATGAGATGAAACTTGCTTGAGAGGCAGGACATGTGTTTAAAAAGACCCAAGGATATTTTAGGGGCTTCCCTTGGGGCTCAGCAGGTAAAGAATCTGCCTGCAATGCGGGAGACCTGGGTTTGATCCCTGATTCAGGAAGATCCTCTGGAGAAGGGTAAAGCTACCGACTCCAGTATTCTGGCCTGGAGAAGTCCACAGGGTCACAAAGAGTTGGACAGGACTGAGGGACCTTCACTTTCCCTTTCAAGGATGTTTTAAAGCAGTTATTTCATAACTGGTCTGAAAGTGCTAGCACCACTATACATACCCAGACAAGAATGAGCACCAGAAGTAGAACTGGGAAAACAAATACAGCAAGCCCGCAAACTTGGGAGAGCAGAAAGCAAAGCTACCCAGCAGGGCAGAAACTAGGTGTAACCACTGTCCAGATCTCTCACTCTCGCATCATGTTCTTCCTTCCCAGCACCACAATCAGCCTTTTTCTTTCTGGCCACATTTGATTCCTGGAAGGCAAGTGCTGGAGAACAACAGAGATCACACCGGCTAGGCTGTGGGGAGCAGCTGTTTTCTGTGGAGGTGATGAGAACTGGTACTTCCAGAGCTGAGCCATATCTCTGTCTATGATGGTCATCAGATTCCATTTCTGTGTAGGGTTCTCTGTAGCTATTGACTGCTTTGAAGTAGAGGTTTGAGTGTGTGTGTGCTAAGTTGCTTCAGCTGTGTCCAACTCTCTGTGACCCTGTGGACTGTAGCCTACCCGGTTCCTCTGTCCACAAGCTTTCCCAGGTAAGAATACTGGAGTGAGTTGCCATGCCCGTCTCCAGGAGATCTTCCCCCACCCAGGGGTCGAGCCCACCTCTCTTACGTCTCTTGCTTTGGTAAGTGGGTTCTTTACCACTAGTGCCACCGAGAGCATGCCAGAAAGAACTAAAAGAATGTATACCCTCTCTCTCTAAGAACAGGAGGAACGAATATATTCATGCTAAGTGAACAAAGACCCAAATTTTAGAAATCAAAAAGTATGGTTTATCCCATATAATCACAGACTAGCGATCTCAAGAGTACATTTTATTTTTCTCCAGCTGGAGATTTTTTTAAATTTCTATTTTATATTGGAATACAGTTGATTAAAGGCTTCCCCAGTGGCTCAGCAGTAAAGAATCTGCATGCAATGCAGGAGACTTTCAGGAGATGTGGCTTAGATCCCTGGGTCGGGAAGATCCCCTGGAGAAGGCAATGGCAACCTACTCCAGTATTCTTGCCTGGAGAATCCCATGGACAGAGGAGCCTGGTGGGCTACAGTCAAAGGGGTCTGTATGTTTAGACACGAATGAATGACGAAACAATAAAAACAACATAGTTGATTAACAATATTGTACTAGTTTCAGGTGTATATCAAAGAGATTCAGTTATACGTATACACAAATCTGTTCTTTTCAGAATTCTTTTCCCATTTAGGTTATTACAGAATGTTTAGCAGAGTTCCCTGTGCTGTACAGTAGGTCCTTGGCTATCTATACACAGCAGTATACTCAAAGTAAAGTTTTAAATAGCATAAATGTGAAATAAAACTGACTTTCTGAGTCATTCACCCTTGTAAACGAAGGATTGTTTTGTTCAAAGTCCTAAAGTAATATTAATACCATAGAATTAATTCACATATTTATTTTCTAATTTCTTAGAAAATTTGCATCGTATTTTGGCTATGCTCACTACATGACAGAAGACACTCTATTTTATAAATAAAAATCCTTACATATGACATTTTCTATCTTTCCTAAGCAACCATAGACAATCCTTAGGGAGGAGAAGTGGTGGGGGAGGGATTTAAATCAAAGTACTTTGACAATCACTGTCTTTAGACCTTCTAAATTATAGTGTAACTAAATTGTTGGGAGGAGGGAACAGTATCAAAATCACCTGGGAACGCTTTTCAAATTATAGTCATGCCATCACGGTCCCCACCCTCCCACACCATTCCTAGAGGACACTGTGATTAATAAAAAGTATGTTACATCACTCAGGTGTTTGGTGTGCGGGCAGAAGGGGGCAGGATGAGGTGTTGAGAAGCCTCAGCAGCTCATACTGGAATTCCAAACACTGTGATTTGCAGGTTAAGTCATTTTAAAACTTGATTCTAAAGCAAAGTTTCACGGAACTTCCCTGGTGGTACAGTAGATAGGAGTCAGCCTTCCAATGCAGGGGACACAGCTTCAATCCCGGGTCCAGGAGGATTCTACATGGCTCAGAGCAACTAACCTTGTGCACCGCAACTACCGCGTCTGTGTGCTGCAAATACTGAAGCCAGCATGCCTAGATCTTGTGCTCCAAAGCAAAGGAAGCCATCACAAGGAGAAGCCTGCACACAACAGCAAAGATTCATCACAATTAGAGAAAGTCCAGGCGCAGCAACAAAGACCCAGGGCAGCCAAAAAAATAATAATAATAAAATAAATATTTTTTTGGAAAAGCAAAGTTTCTCAAATGTTTCACTACTGACACGTTAGACAAATTGTTCTTTATTGTGGGTGAGCTACCTTATTTACTGAAAGATATTTAGCAGCATCATACTCTTCTACCCTCTAGATGCAGGTAGCTACCCATCTGCCTTTCCACGCAGGCAATACAATCAGAGAGGTCTCTGGACTTGCCAAAAGTCCCCCGGGTGGTTGAGCAGAAAGAATTACTATTATTAAGAATCATTGAGCAAAAAGATAGGTGAAATACAAACAGGGAGAAGAATGCTGGTTTGAATCAAGCAGGAGACCTCTTAATTAAATATATATCATCGTAATTAGAGAGTAAGGTAACAGTTGGAAATCTGATTCAGGAACAGGGATCAGTCCAACAGTCATAGTATATTTTGTCAGGACTGGAAAAAAGCAAGCAAGCATAGTTGCCTTAGTCCTACTCTCGCTTTGAATTGAAAGTGCTAATTCTAGGACACAAAGTCTGTCTCTCATGAAAGAGAGGAATGCTCACTTTGCCCTGAACTATGTGTTGACCTTACAAACAAAAAGTTTTAGAGACTTCCATAATGGTCTAGTGGCTAAAACTCAGCACTCATAATACAGGGGGCTCCAGTTTGATTCCTGGTCAGGGAACTGAATCCCATGTGCCTCAGCTAAGAACTGATGTGGCCATATACATAAATAAATAAAAATAAATAATAAAAATGCAGTCTCTTCTAAGTTTTAAAAAAATTGAAATAAACTAATAAAAGAAAAACATTTTTAAGTTCTTTTTCACAACAAGATAGGTATTGTGAAGATGCATATAATATTTTGTGTAGGAACATAGCCCCATAGTGAAAACAGACTTGTCCTAGCAAGAAACCGGGTCAAGGTAAATTTCTGATGTATTTAGTTTTGTAAGGATAGTACACCATTCAGTGTTTCTAAACACTCTGCATACTTTACTTAACTTCCTTATAGTCACCATGGCAAAATAAGTTGAGATATGAACAAATAATTTATAACAGAAAAATTACATCTGGAAAACATGAAATAATGCACAACTTCATGAGAAATCAATTCCATAAAACATAAACAGCATTAAGATATTATTTTTACCACCTATTAGATTGGAAAAATAACATATTTTATTGAAACTAAGGTATCCCATGGACAGAGGAGCCTAGTAGGTCACAGTGCATGGGTCACAAAGAATCAACATTAAACTGCTAAATCAGAGTATATCTAGCCTTCCCTTGTGACTCAGTTGGTAAAGAATCAGCCTGCAATGCAGGAGACCTGGGTTTGATTCCTGGGTTGGGAAGGTCCCCTGGAGGAGAACACAGCAACCCACTCCAGTATTCTTGCCTGGAGAATCCCCATGGAGAGAGGAGCCAGGAGGGCTACAGTCCATGGGGTCACAGAGAGTCAGACACAACTGAGTGACAAAGCACACACAAGGTATCATCAGTGACAAAGCACAATCATGGTTTCATGAGTCAGAAAGTGAAAATGCTCCAATTCACCTATTACATTTCCTAGATTATAAAACATTCAAATTTTTGGAGCTGCTAACACTGGGGAAAAGAAGTGCATCTAAGAATCAATAAATCTATACTTAAAAATTTTATATGCCCTCATGTCAGTAAGGATATGGAAATACGCATTCTCCTACAATAACAGGAGCATTGTAAATTGATACAAATTTTGGAAAGAAATTTAACAGAAGAATCACAATACTAAATCCATATATACTCTTAAGTGTGCATGTTAGTCACTCAGTTGTGTCTGACTCTTTGTGACCCCATGGACTGCAGCCCACCAGGCTCCTCTGTCCATGGGATTCTCCAAGCAAGAATACTGATTGGGTGAAGGTGAAGGTGAAGGTGAAGTCGCTCAGTCGTGTCCGACTCTTTGCGACCCCTTGACTGTAGCCTACCAGGCTCCTCCGTCCATGGGATTCTCCAGGCGAGAATACTGGAGTGGGTTGCCATTTCCTTCTCCAGGGGATCTTCCCGACCCAGGGATCGAACCCAGGTCTCCCGCATTGGAGGCAGACGCTTTAACCTCTGAGCCACCAGGGAAGCAGCCATTCCCTTCTTCAGGAGAGCTTCCCTATCCAGGAGTCAAATCGCATTGCAGGCAGATTCTTTACCAATTGAGCCACCAGGGGAGCCACCAGGGGAGTAACTTCCATATATACTCTATGACTTAGTAATCTAATGTCCAAAAATCTATCTAGCAAAAATACAAGCATAAGAGCAGAAGAGTATGAAGATACATGCATAAGCATACTTAACAAAATATTCTTTTAAAAGTGGTTTTGAAAAATTAAAAACAACTTCAATGTCCACCAGTAGGTGAGGGGACACAAAAATTTTAGCATAAAACTGTAATTCTAAGTTGTCATTAAAAAAAAAGGTGGTTCCATTTATATTACTTTAAAAACATTAATGTTAAATATTACCATGGTACAGAACAAAATATATCAAATCTCATTTTTCTGTAAAGACAATTTTTTAAATTATAAATTTATTTATTTTAATTGGAGGCTAATTACTTTACAATATTGTATTGGTTTTGCCATACATCAACGTGAATCTGCCATGGGTGTACACGTATTCCCCATCCTGAACCCCCCT
>SJYX01024731.1:207266-314542 GCA_006410675.1 Oreotragus oreotragus | reverse complement strand
AAAAAAAAAAAAAAAAAGATGATCAGAATAAAGGCATGGGAATGGCCACCTAGGTAGACCAGGGCTATGTGTTGGCAAACAATAGAAGTGATCCAGGTATTGGTGGGTCTTAGTGAGTCTCATTCTCCTATCAGAAACATGGCTCTTCCTTATGTAACCTTTTTAGTTCCTTAATCTTGCGCATTCTCTACTGCCAGTTTTGTAGAGATAACTCAGTTGGTAAAGAATCCACCTGCAATGCAAGAGATCCCGGTTCAATTCTTGGGTTAGGAAGATCCCCTGGAGAAGGGGAAAGCTACTCACTCCAGTATTCTGGCCTGAAGAATTCCATGGACTATAGAGTCCATGGGATCACAAAGAGTCAGACATGACTGAGCAACTTTCACTTCAGTTCACTTTATATGGTAAATACAATGTAGGAACATTTCAATTTTTATCAAGATATCTGGTTTTCAGTCATTTCTCTATCCATACAAAGCTAAAAACTTATTTCCTAATCTCTCTTTATCATCATCTATCCTTTATTCTTTTTGCTATGCCTCTTACTTTGACTCTTGACACCAGCTAGACACACAGGCTGATATGTAGTGAC
Source organism: Oreotragus oreotragus (assembly GCA_006410675.1). Lineage (NCBI taxonomy): Eukaryota > Metazoa > Chordata > Mammalia > Artiodactyla > Bovidae > Oreotragus > Oreotragus oreotragus. The sequence goes on along the minus strand of SJYX01024731.1, from coordinate 313,950 downwards.
AAACTCTCTAACAGGATCAATCATCATCTGGATAGTACTGTGCCAGGATGCTTATCCTTGTGTGTCATTTCCCCCATTTATTCAACAAGTGTTAGCTGAATGTCAGAGATTGTGCTAGATATTAGGGATATAAAGAGGAACAGTTGTGGTCTCTGGCTTTACAATCTTAGAAGGGAAAAAGCTCTATAACATCCTATAACACAATGAGATAATTAGAGTTACAGTTAAGAAACAGTAGATGACTTATCTTTTGAGAGGTGAAATTTGAAACTGGCCAGAATTTCATGTATCAATTCATTTGTTTTGACTTACTTGACTTGGCTGTTACTGAAATATTGTCTTTTGGGTTAGCCTGATGCTGCTGCTTAAAAATGGACTCAGTCTCTGTTAGTGGGGGTGTTTAAATCAGCCATGTACCACATAAAATAGGAATTGGGATGCAAAGACTCCTTAAAAGAGTTCTGGTGGTGTTACTATTAAAACAAGAGGAAAGGGATATTAAAAGGCCCAAATTAGCAAATATCTACAACTTGTGGTGAACCTATCTGAAAAGACTTCTACAGAGATGTGAAACACATGTTACTACATATCCAGAGGGGAGAACCCTGAATGTAAACTAGACACTTCCTGAGGGAAAAGCAGGTATGTGGAGGTGTGATAGATGCTTCCTTTCTTTCTTCCAGTTCCAATCTGCACCCTTCTCTCGACCTTGTTTTATGTTCTAGGAAAATGACTATTACTGGCTGTCCTAGCCAACCTTGCTTGTCCCATAACTTCCATAATCAGAAGATAGGAAGGCAGGAATAGAGAGAGGTTGGAGTGTTTATTTTCTTTGCTCCTTTCCTCTGTGACTCGAGGGGGCAGTGGCTGTGCTCACCAGAAGGTCAGAGTTTCTGTCTCATTTTCTTGTTATACAGCTAATGCAACTGTCACAAAATGACTCTTACCCTCACCAGGGTTTAGAATTGTTCCCTCTTTCTTTTCCCTTCAGCCTAAGAGGTGGAGTATCTTCCTGAAGTTGCTGGTTCTGAGGTGCGGGACCAATCCTTGTTGGCTTCCTGTAGCTTTGTTCTCATCATTTAGATAGGTGAAATATTACTATGCTTGACTGGCATCTGTCTCATGTTGGGTCATCGAATGCAGAGTGGGACCTAGATGCTGGTGTTAGATTAAGAAACAGCTAAGAATATGAAACCCAACATTTGGAGGCCATGGAGCAAGATGTTGGGTAACCACTTGGTTGAGTGATGTCCCAGCAGGCTTGAAAATCATACTGAAAGAAACTGATAACACACAACCAAGCAAGTCAGGGAAGAGTTGATAGCAAACAGGAGCAGGACTTACTGCATTGAAAAATTCCAATGATAACTTTACACATTGTATTCTAAGAAAATCGTTTATTTTCACCAGCATTCAGGAACCAATTCCAGTCTTAGAGAGGAGCCAGACAAGATAAAATGAATTACCCTTCCAAGAAGTACTGAGGTGCTGAAGAACTTGTCCTTCTAAGACTGTGGATTAGACAGTGCCTTTGAAGTTATAAACACCACAGTTGATGAGAATAACACTGTCTTTTAAAATTTTATAGAAAATATACTCACAGCTCTTCCAATTTCTTTATTTCCTTTGGTGGTATTTAAGTTCTCTAAGCCCTGGTTGGACAACTCAGCAGTGGCCACAGGACTGGAAAAGGTCAGTTTTCATTCCAATCCCAAAGAAAGGCAATGCCAAAGAATGCTCAAACTACCACACAAATGCACTCATCTCACACGCTAGGAAAGTAATGCTCAAAATTCTCCAAGCCAGGCTTCAGCAATACATGAACCATGAACTTCCTGATGTTCAAGCTGGTTTTAGAAAAGGCAGAGGAACCAGAGATCAAATTGCCAACATCTTCTGGATCATCAAAAAAGCAAGAGTTCCAGAAAAACATCTATTTCTGCTTTATTGACTATGCCAAAGCCTTTGACTGTGTGGATCACAACAAACTGTGGAAAATTCTGAGAGAGATGGGAATACCAGACCACCTGACCTGCCTCTTGAGAAACCTATATGCAAGTCAGGAAGCAACAGTTAGAACTGGACATGGCACAAGAGACTGGTTCCAAATAGGAAAAGGAGTACGTCAAGGCTTGTATATTGTCACCCTGCTTACTTAACTTCAATGCAGAGTACATCATGAGAAACACTGGGTTGGAAGAAGCATAAGCTGGAATCAAGATTGCCTGGAGAAATATCAATAACCTCAGATATGCAGATGACACCACCCGTATGGCGGAAAGTGAAGAGGAACTAGAAAGCCTCGTGTCAGACTTTATTTTTTTGGGCTCCAAAATCACTGCAGATGGTGACTGCAGCCATGAAATTAGAAGACGCTTACTCCTTGGAAAAAAAGTTATGACCAACCTAGATAGCATATTCAAAAGCAGAGACATTATTTTGTCAACAAAGGTCCATCTAGTCAAGGCTATGTTTTTTCCAGTGGTCATGTATGGACATGAGAGTTGGACTGTGAAGAAAGCTGAGCACCGAAGAATTGATGCTTTTGAACTGTGGTGTTGGAGAAGACTCTTGAGAGTCCCTTGGACTGAAAGGAGATCCAATCAGTCTATTGTGAAGGAGATCAGCCCTGGGATTTCTTTGGAGGGAATGATGCTAAAGCTGAAACTCCAGTACTTTGGCCACCTCATGCGAAGAGTTGACTCATTGGAAAAGACTCTGATGCTGGGAGGGATTGGGGGCAGGAGGAGAAGGGGACTACAGAAGATGAGATGGCTAGATTCCATCACCGACTCTATGGACTTGAGTCTGAGTGAACTGAGGGAGGTGGTGATGGACAGGGAGGCCTGCCGTGCTGCGATTCATGGGGTCGCAGAGAGTCGGACACGACTGAGCGACTGAACTGAACTGAACTGAACTGAAGCCCTGGTTTCCTTTTCCATAGACTGGAAATAATGATATCCACTCTTATGTGTCAGCTAATCTTGTAGCAGTTTATGGAAAGCAAAGTCTTGGCTCAAATGTGGTAATGACTTCTGAGCACCGCAAAGGGGATCCTTGGTCCATTCTGTTCATTTAGTTAGAGGTTTTGAGGTGAATTCTCTTGTCTTCCATGTGGAAGATGAATGACTTAAAAAAAAAGTTTGTTATACAAACAACCAATGAGTCATGAAGAAATCAAAAGGGAAATCTTGAATCAAATGAAATCTTGAATCTTGAAACAAATGAAAATGTAACTACAACACATGAAAACATATAGGATTCTGTAAAAGCAGGTCTAAGAGGGAATTTTGCAGTGATAAATGACTATATTAAGGAAGAAGAAACATTACAAATAAACAACTTACATTTACACCCCAAGAAAATAAAAGAAAAGAACAAAATAAGCTCAAAGTTAGCAGAAAGAAGGAAATAGCAAACATCAGAACAGATATACATTTAATACACTTAACCTATAGAATATCATGGCTTAGCCTAACCTACTTTAAACATGCTCAGAACACTTCTATTAGCATACAGTTGCACAAAATAACCTACTAGAAAGCCTACTTATAATAAAATGTTGACTATCTAATGCAATTTATTGAATATTATGCACGCATGAATGCTCAGCTAATTTAGTTGTATCCGACTCTTTGAGACCCAGTGGACTGAAGCCCACCAGGGTCCTCTGTCCATGGGACTCTCCAGGCAAGAATACTGGAGTCAGCTGCCATTCCCTCTTCCAGGGAATCTTCTTGACTCAGGGACCAAACCCAAGTCTTCTATATCTCTTAAATTGCAAGTGGATTCTTTACTGTTGAGCCACCAGGGAAGCCCACTGAATACTATACTGAAAGTGAAAAGCAGGATGACTGGATATAGAATGGCCATAAATGTATTGGCTGTTTACCCTTTTGATCATGTGGCTGACTGGTACATACAGTTTACTGATGCTGCCCAGCATCATAAGAGAGTATATACTACATGATGCTAATCTTGGGAAAAAAAATTAAAAGTATAGCTTCTACTGAATGCATATTGCTTTTGCACCATTGTAAGAAATTGTAAGTAGGACCATTAGTACATCTTTAATGTTCTCACCACAAAAAAGAAAGCATAATTATTGGATGGGATGGAGGTGTTAGCTAATACTCTGGTGGTAATCATTTTGCAATATATAAGCAATAAAGTTAACACATTGTACACCTTAAATATACACAATATGTCAGTTATATCTCAATAAAGCTGGAGGGAAAATGGAATATAATCTCAGAGCCCAACTAACCATCAGGCTGCCTTGATTCTGAGTGACCGAGTTAAGGAACCCAGATACATTAAATTCTTCCTGAAGAAGGGACAGAATTCTTCTGAGAGTCTGAGGCTGAGCTAACTGAGTTACCAAGACAGAAGGTAAAATATTGCAACAGGGACTAGAGCTTGTTCTGTTATTATATTATCACATGAATTATATTATAGGGCCAAAACAAAAGAGCAGACAAACAAACTGATAAACAGCCTCATCTCTACAATTATTAGCAATGCTGAACAACATCAACAGTTTAGTAAGGCAGGCAGGTTTTTTAGCATTGCTTTAATCTCAGTCAAGCCATCACAATCTTTAAACTACATATGCCTCCATCAAAGTTCCTATGTTGTTTTCAAAATTCCAAGTTAACTTGTTGTTGGATAAGAAATTTGGGTGACAATCCATGTAATGAACTTAATAGTTCATTCAGAAGTTTGACTTGTGACTTTTTGTATTTCTTTCAAGATTCCCCAGCTCCTCCAGAAAAATCAATGTTAATGAGATTGCATTAAGAGTTACTTTTTGTGAATGGTTTTATTGGAAAGGTCATCCCCGTAAGTATGCTATCTAAGGGGCCTGAATAGAATTGAGAAAGTAAATTTGTGTACCAACAATATCAGTAATAGTTTTATATAATATAAATAATATTAATACAATAAGAATAAAAAATTCCACCATGCATATAGTTTTAGACACAGCTCAGAATTAAAATTTAACTGATGACAATCCAATTAGGATTCAAGTAATTCCTTCTTCATTTAAGATTACTTGTTTGAAGCATTCTGGCTCCATCCAGACTTTTGTATTGGCTCTGACCAGAATTGGTGGCATGGCTTATGGCTTACCATCATTTGCCATTTTATGGAAAATTACAATGCAGTATAACATGCTTTCAAGGCATAATGACTGTGTATTTGGAGAGTAGAGTGAATTATTAAATCACAGGCTTTGATTATATGCCTAAAATTGATATGTTGGTAAGCCAGTTTGTCAAGCTTGGATGAAAAGTTGTGATGGATGGAAGTGTTGAGGTAAGATGAAAGGGGCAATAGACTGGCTATATCCTCATAGTCTCTACTGAATGTCAATCAAGTAGGCAAATAGGGCCTGAAAATGAAGATCAGGACATTTAATCACTGCTTGGTCTTTCATTCTGGAGGAAGGTATGCCATATGTGCGTGCATGCGTGCGTGCTAAGTTGCTTCATTTGTGTCTGACTCTTTGACTCTATGGACTGTAGCCCACTAGGCTCCTCTGTCCATAGGATTCTCCATGCAAGAATACTGGAGTGGGTTGCCAGCCCTCCTCCAGGGCCTCTTCCCAATCCAGGGATCTCAACCCTGTGTCTCATTATATCTCCTGCATTGCAGGTTTGTTCTTTACCAGTATTGCCACCTGGGAAGCCCTGATACTTACTGAGAACCTACTAGATGCAGGCAGTGTGCAAGGTGCTGTAGAAGGAACTGAGCCAGGTGCAAATAGAGACAACGCAGTAAATCACTTTGTGCTAACAACGGAAACGCAAGGGCTAGCGATTGTAAGGTGCCCCTGCAGATTAGAGAGTTGAAGAGGAGAGGGATGATAGCACACTGTGGACTGGGCTTTGAAGCACCATAGCTTCCAGGTTAGCAATCTGACATATATAAGCAACTACAAATGTGGCAGCACCCCAAGGGTGGTGGTGGGGAGAAGAAATTGGAACAAAGACATTTACTCCTCCTCTCCCTCCACCCTGCCGTTAAATGTTAGATGCAGCTATGAGCTGATGGTCAGAAGTCTTCATAAATCCTGTCAGTGTTGCAAATTAGACTATAAAGTAACAGTAAAAGGTTATGTGATTATCTCTTAAGTGATTGGTAGACTTAAGTTATTAAATATGGATGTCCTGCTGAGGATCAGAAGTTAATTACAGTGATGTTAAGTAATAGAATGACCCTCTGAGTTTTTGATACCTTGGGGAAGAAGTGTGTCGGTGTAAAAAGGACTGTACTGAGAGGAGCAGTCTGCTCATAGAGCAGCCCTGCTTTTACCACACGTGGTATTCTGAGCCTCTCACCTCTCCCATTTGTCCCCCAGGAAAAGTGTGCCCAGTACTGGCCCTCTGATGGACTNCTCCTCTGTCCATGGGATTTATCAGGCAAATATACTGGAGTGGGTTGCCATGCCCTCCTCCAGGGGAATCTTCCTGACCCAGGAACTGAACCTGCCTCTTATGTCTCCTGCATTGGCAGGCAATTTCTCCACCACTAGTGCCACCTCAGAAGCCCCCAGAAAGGCATAAGACCAGCATTAGCCATGACAAAGATACTAGCAGAGGGAATAGAGACAGGGCACAGTGAAAGCACACTTAGAAGGTGAAATCCAGGACAGCTATATTGATTGACATAATAATTTTCTTCTTTGTAAATATGCCAAGTCATCCATCCCAATAGTCAGGAGCTTCAAATTAACCGATTTTGAGGCCATTTCTTTTCCTTCTGTTAGTGCTTTAAATTTACCATGGCAAATAGGTGGGGAAACAGTGGCTGACTTTTACTGCAGATGGTGACTGTAGCCATGAAATTAAAAGACGCTTACTCCTTGGAAGGAAAGTTATGACCAACCTAGATAGCATATTCAAAAGCAGAGACATTACTTTGTCAACAAAGATCTGTCTAGTCAAGGCTATGGTTTTTCCAGTAGTCATATATGGACCTGAGAGTTGGACTATAAAGAAAGCTGAGTGCCGAAGAATCGATGCTTTTGAACAGTGGTGTTGGAGAAGACTCTTGAGTGTCCCTTGGACTGCAAGGAGATCCAACCAGTCTATCCTAAAGGAGATTAGTCCTGGGTGTTCATTGGAAGGACTGATGTTGAAGCTGCAACTCCAATACTTTGGCCACCTCATGCGAAGAGTTGACTCATTTGAAAAGACCCTGATGCTGGGAAAGATTGAGGGCAGGAGGAGAGGGGACAATGGAGGATGAGATGGTTGATGGCAGCACTGACACAATGGACGTGGGTTTGGGTGAACTCTGGGAGTTGGTGAAGGACAGGGAGGCCTGGCGTGCTGCGATTCATGGGGTTGCAAAGAGTTGGACACGACTGAGCAACTGAACTGAACTGAATGTGCAAATGCTGTTAAACCAGGAGAAACTTTTGACTTTTAAAGACAAAAAGTAAAACAAAGTGAAACCTTTTAAACTGTTACATGTCCAGTCAAGGGTCTCATGTGTATCCTTCAGTTCCTGCAGTGTCCCTGTTTATTGCTATCTTTGAGTTTACCAGGATGAACTGGAAACATCTGCTTGCTGCTCTGCATCGTTCTTCATATTGATGTTTTCTGAAGGCAGAGCTCATTTTCTAGTTGAGTTCAGTTCACCTGGAGAGTTTTCTATACACTCTCTGTCGGTGTTACCTGAAAGTTTGGCAATAAATATATATACAAGATGTACTTATGGCCAGAGAGTTTGATGGGGAAGCTTGCCATATTATCAGTGCAGTAAGAGCCTGGAGGATGGTATTTATATTGCCAGTGAAAGCACAGGTAAGATACACTGTATCATGGTCACCTGGGAGAGGAAGGGATTTGGGCAGTTTTTCCTCAGTGGATGATAATAGAGTTAAGTGTTTTAAACTGTTTCATTGTTACTCATGTTAGATGAGGCCAACAGATAAGAAGGTAGTTACCACTGAAAAGATACTTTGTTACTCAGAATTCCCATGAAAAGGCCCCCCTTCACCCCCCACAGGAGATCACCAGGGTCCCTCAGCAGGCAGAGGGAGCCAAGGGAAGTCATGGCAGGGCCTTAAGTGTGGTTTCCACAGGAAGGAGCTGGTGAAGCAAGGGAAGTAGGTTTCAGATTGGCTAGGTTGAATAATTTCAACAGGCTCTGGGGCACAAGGGCTATCCCTTATTGTTATCTCATCCCAAGCCTTTCCCTTCTCCAGATGATCTTCCTGACCCATGGAACAAACCTGGGTCTCCCCCATTACAGGCAGATTCTTTACCAGTAGGCAACCAGGAAAGCCCCAAGGAATGTTTGCTGCTGCTGCTGCTAAGTCATTTCAGTCATGTCCGACTCTGTGTGACCCCATAGATGGCAGCACACCAGGCTCCACCGTCCCTGGGATTCTCCAAGCAAGAACACTGGAGTGGGTTGCCATTTTCTTCTCCAATGCATAAAAGTGAAAAGTGAAAGTGAAGTCACTCAGTCGTGTCCGACCCTCAGCGACCCCATGGACTGCAGCCTTCCAGGCTCCTCCACCCATGGGATTTTCCAGGCAAGTGTACTGGAGTGGAGTGCCATTGCCTTCTCCAAAGGGATGTTTAGTACTGCGAAATAGTGGTTTGAAGTTTGAGAGCTTGATAAAGGGGTAGTCTGGCTGTGGGCTGTGCATTGGTTGGTTTGCCTATGAAAGACACTCTGCCAGGTGAGTTGTTTACCGTCTCTGGGAATTGGCCAGCCTTCAGGGAGCAGTCTCCCCAGGATCAGCAAGGACGTGAATATCAAAGCTTTGAACATATGGAAAAGTAAAAGGCATGAGTAATAAAGTGGGCTCTGGGTTAATGGGAAAGAATTATCCAAGCAAAGAGATGGTCAGCGGCACACCAAGGGGACAGAAAGCAAAGAGATGGTCAGCGGCACACCAAGGGGACAGAAAGCAAAGAGATGGTCAACGGCACACCAAGGGGACAGAAAGCTTGAGTAGATAGGGTGTGGAAAGAGCATCACAATGTGTGACTGTGAATATATATTTAAAGTAGAGAGGTCGCTCAGTCGTGTCTGACTCTGCGAACCCATGGGCTGTAGCCTACCAGGCTCCTCTGTCCGTGGGATTTTCCAGGCACTAGTCCTGGAGTGGATTGCCATTTCCTTCTCCAGGGGATCTTCCCAACCCAGGGATCGAACCCGGGTTTCCCACACTGTAGACAGACGCTTTACCGTCTGAGCTACCAGGGAAGTTCACTAGAATTCAGATGGTAAAGAATTCACCTGCAATGTGGGAGACCTGGGTTTGATCCCTAGGTTGGGAACAACCCCTGGAGGAGGGCATGGCAACCCACTCCAGTATTCTTGAATGGAGAATCTCCATGGATAGAGGAGCCTGCTGGGCTACAGTCCATGGGGTCGCAAAGAGCTGGCTGAGCAACTAAGCACAGCACAGCATAGCATTGTAGTAGAATAGGGATGGTGAAAGATGAGACCAAAGGGAAAAACCAGAGGCAAAATCAGGAGGAGCTTGGATGTTTTCCTGGAGGGCAAGGATTCTGGAGAAAGGATGGTCAATTAATTAGCCATGGGAAAAAAATTGCAAAAAAGTAAAATGGACAGAAGGCTGTCATCATCTATCCAAATGAGAAAAGATGAAGGCTTGAATTGAAGGTTGAAGGCAAGAAGTTATATCAGATTTGTTTGACTCCTGAACTCATGTTCTTAACACTATGTTATTTGGTTTATTATTATTATTATAATCATTCTATTATTATTATCACAAAAGTGTTACTAATTATAGATAATTTGAGCAACAATATTGCAGGCAGGGGTGAAAAACAAGGGTGTATTGTGGATGTAAAATAGACAAGATTTGTTAGGGATTCACTATCAAGATGGCATTAATTTTGTGTTGTATCTTCAGATCTTGGCATGTAACAGTAGGAGCTCAGTACCAGTTTGTTAAATATACTAATTTCTGGTTAAAAAGTACTTTTTTGCAAATTTTTAGACAAGCTAGTTTATTCATCAGAGATTATATTCCTGAAGTTTATAATAGAGCCTGCCTATTTCCTGAAATGGCTAAATCTCTTATAATCATTGTTACTAGGCTCTCTCAAGAGAATAAAAACAATTTAGTCTAATTATTCTAGGTTTCCTGAGTGGAACCATTATTACACATGCATAGCATCAAAGAAAGCTCCCCATACTCCCCTTATAGAGTCAGGGAAATGGTTTCCTAAGTTAGATCACATCACTTCTGACAGTAAGAGAATTTTAGACTTTTCAGTTCATTAGTTTTATGGTGGCTATATACAATGAACATATCCTTTGCTAGTCTTTAGACATTTAATTTTACCAGGTGTTTGAGAAACTAGACAGGCCATTGAAGAATCTAATGACTACCCTGTATCCAGGTAGGAAAAAGTTGAAACCTTGACTAAAAACACACCTGCCTACCACTGGCTTTATGGTNGCTATATACAATGAACATATCCTTTGCTAGTCTTTAGACATTTAATTTTACCAGGTGTTTGAGAAACTAGACAGGCCATTGAAGAATCTAATGACTACCCTGTATCCAGGTAGGAAAAAGTTGAAACCTTGACTAAAAACACACCTGCCTACCACTGGCTTTATGGTCGCAAGCTTTATGATACCTCAGGTGGATGTACTCCTGCAGTAAGCATTTCTGTTTTGGTATCCAACTTCCTATGCAGAGACACAGACATAAGATTTTTGAGTTAGAACTTTGTCTTAGCTTACTTTTCATTGAGGCTTCTTCAATTCTAATAAAAATTTTACTTTATAAAAGAGTAGCATGATCATGTGAAGTAATTTACAGAGTTTATCTAATGTCAACTTTGAGAGGAAGGTATTCTGTAAGGAATTTGACAAAAAGTAACAATAGTGCCTTACAAAGGTGATGAGACTTGTCCATGGTCTCATGGCAATAATTTAAATCACATTTATTTGACTCCTGAGCTCATGTTTTTTTCATGATGTTACTGGTCTTATTATTATCATCATTTTATTATTACTGTTATTACAAAAGTATTTATTACTAATTGTAGACAATTTTTAAAAATAAGAAAAAAAAATACCTTACCCATAACCCATCTTAAACATTTTAGTTTTCTTTAGGTTATTTTCCCCCAAAACCAGTTTATTCTACATTTACATGGCTATGAACACAGTGCATAGATTATTTTGTATTACTTGGACAGATTTAAAATTTTCTTTTGGGAGAGAGAAAAAAGAATTTAAATGATACAAACGAAGCTGAAAATAGAAGGAAATATAAGCTTGAAGAAGCAGAAAGAAATATTAAGAATTAAGAGATGTTGCAAGCCCAAGAACATGTCAATTATTATAATTTATTTTAAAACATTTTTTTTTTGTTTAAAGAAACAGCATCCTGTCACTGCCAATACTCAGAAGACACACCTACCCCTATTCAGTAAAACCTCCAGAGCCCCAGTAAGTTTATATTAATTTTCCTACTTTCCATATCAGTCAAAGATTATATTAGCTAATTTTTGAGTCCTTTTCTCTGGATAAGAAAGCAATAAGTTTAGAGTGAAGTTGTATGGCCTATATTTTTGAGAATTTAGTTAATAATGAGATCTCATTAAATTCATCCAGTAATGAAACTATAATAATACTAGGAAAAAATTGATTCTATTCCACAAGATTTAGAAACTCCTTCTAAACTTTTGAGGTGGCAATCAAGAAGCAATTTATCAGTCAAAGATTATATTAGCTAATTTTTGAGTCCTTTTCTCTGGATAAGAAAGCAATAAGTTTAGAGTGAAGTTGTATGGCCTATATTTTTGAGAATTTAGTTAATAATGAGATCTCATTAAATTCATCCAGTAATGAAACTATAATAATACTAGGAAAAAATTGATTCTATTCCACAAGATTTAGAAACTCCTTCTAAACTTTTGAGGTGGCAATCAAGAAGCAATGAATCCTTGGTAAATCTGAACTAAAGTTAAATAATTATGTTCAAAGATTTAATTGTTAAAATGAATTCATCAGTTTCATTGGTTCAAAAAGTGGAACACCTTATTTTAACTATGCACTCTGGAATCCAACCCAGGAAGGTGTTAGAACTTGAGGGACCACAAAAGTTCTAGTGCACTTTCTGCCATCCAGCTGCCTTTAGAAATGATGTTTTTTTTTTTAATTTTATTTTTAAACTGGTGCACCTTCTTTTAGCTTACACAGAGTCTTGTGATGATTCAGCAACAGAATAAGGCAGCCCCCCAAACTGATCTATATTGTATCTACCAAGAAGTATCAGAAGTATGATTTGAACGACCTAGGACTAATAACAGAAGTAAGGGCTTTGTCCAAAGCCATGCATGTCAGCGGTGGTGTCAGTAATGTATGCTCAGTTGAGAAGGCATAAATCACAGTTGATGGGCAAAACCAAAGTAGGGAACCTAACTGTTGGCCAGACGTTGGAGGAAAAATCCAAATTCATACATTTGAGAGTGAAGTGGGCTCAAGAATAAAATATGGGCCATAGATCACAAACAAGAATTGGCAAGAGATGGTCACCATATTGACAAATGTCTTGTTATCTTAGATATCCTTTTTTTAGCTCCAATAGAGTGAATTGTCACCCGTCTGTGGCCATATGGAACTGTCTCCAACCAATGAGATAAACTTAGGTAATTGGATAAAGCCCAGATCCCAAGGTTGATAAATGATTAATATATAAAGATAAGTCAATGACAAATATTTTAAATAATATATGTGATAGAAACATGACAAGAGTCAAGCCACTGTCACTGGGGTCCAGGAAGTGATAATAAAATATTTTGAAGCAGCCTTTGGGCAGGCTAATAATTTCTCACTCACTTGGACTAACCACTTTCCTTTCACCCCTCTTCCACCCAACCAGAGCAATTTTTTTTTTTTTTTTTTAACTGATTTCATTTTATCTTCTAGATATCATAGCAAAAAGTCTTTGAAACACTATAGGTTCCTCTACAGTTATATTTCATTCATCTTTTTAGATGATGCTGTTTTGTGACATATAGTCTATCATTGTATGCATCTCTCGTATTTTAGATTCTTCTGTTTATATCTTATTTCCTTAACTGATTATAGTCTTCCTGTGAATAGAGGTGATGAATATGGTGAATATAGTCTTCCTGAAATGGTGGTCAATTGGAAGAGAATCAATAATTACCTTTAAATGACTTTTTTGATATATTGTCCTCACTACACTCTCATTTTCAGTATAAATTACCTTGACAGTGTTTTTTTTTTTGTTGTTGTTGTTGTTGTTCTTTTTTGAAGGAAGGAGACAAGATCTATATGCTTAGACAGAAATTAATGGACCTGTGGTTAATCCTGTGACCTATGAAACCATCTACTTCTTTAGTTGATGATAAAGTAATTTGTGTGGAGACATTTTGTAAGCTATTAAGGCCCCTTAGAAACAATCATTTTTATTTGATTAAAATTCTGTGAGCTGATGATTACTTTGTAGAATTATTTTCAATCCTATTATTATTTGTAAAATATTATTTTTAAATTCAGATGAATATATTTTGACCTTTATACATAAGAACAGTCTAGGTTCCTAACAAAACAATGTTAGAATTGGAAGTTACTACAATAGTTGGCTAGAACTGCCATAACAAAGCACCATAGCTTGGGGGACTTGGACAGCAGAAATAATTTTCTCACAGTCCCGGAGGCTGGGAGTCCAATAGCAAGGTGCAGGCAAGGCTGACTCCCTCTGCATTGATTGACAGATTACATAAGAACAGTCTAGGTTCCTAACAAAACAATGTTAGAATTGGAAGTTACTACAATAGTTGGCTAGAACTGCCATAACAAAGCACCATAGCTTGGGGGACTTGGACAGCAGAAATAATTTTCTCACAGTCCCGGAGGCTGGGAGTCCAATAGCAAGGTGCAGGCAAGGCTGACTCCCTCTGCATTGATTGACAGATGCCCTCCATCTTGCTGTGTTCTCATATGGGCTTTTCTTGTCATGCCCTAATCCCTTTTGGGGATTCTTTTGTCACAAGGGCACCAGTTCTACGTATCAGAGCCCCACCCTTATGACCTCATTTATTCTTACTTACTTCTTTCAAAGTCCTACATCCAAATATAGTCACATTGGGAGTTAAGGCTTCAAATATGAATTTTGAGGGGACACAATTCAGCCCATAACAGTGAATTTATGGCTTAATCCAGTCCCCACATTTTCTAAATGAAGAAACTGAGGTCTGAAAATGGACAGTGTCCAACAAATCAAGGACAGAACCAGGACAGAGCTGGTAGCCTCAGCTCCAATCTAGCCATCTTTTGCCTTTCTTTATTGTGTTTTTCTTTCTCCAGTTTCCATCCAGTTAGTACACACTCAAAACAGGACAGTTCAATGCATTTATTTCCACCCTCAGACCCTCAAGAATATGTCTGTGGGGAAATAAGCATCATTGAGATTATACTAGTAAATATAGAATTTTGCTGATAAGACTAGTGTGTTAATGATATACTTTGTACTCTTTTTTGTGACTTATAAGGTGTAATGTGAATTTGTGTGTGTTTATATGATAAATATGTCAGATTTGGACATGACTATGTGTTTTGTTAGCCTTTTTTCAAATATGGAAAAGGACAGATGAACAAAAGAAAGACAGAAAAAATAACCGAGTATGTTCATGCAGTTAAACACAGTTCACCTAAAAAGTAGACATGTACCTTCAAACATATATCCCTAGTTGACAAGACTGTTTAACATTTGGCTCAACATAGGCATGGACGCTTGGTCTGGGATGTGATGAACACATGTGGGAATTGCTGGTCACCCCCTGCCCATACTTGTCCTCCTTCACTGAAATGCCCTCTTTTCACAGCCAAGCTGTCCTGCCCACCACCCTCAGCACTGCTGCAGGAATGGTGACCCAGTGACCCACCCTCCCTTGCAGCTTGGTGTGGAAATGTGACTATGTTATAGCAAAAATTTATTTTCCTTATCCTTTCCAATATCTGGAATGCAGATGATTGGAACTCAAGCAGTCGTATTGCACTATGACAGAAAAGGCACATTCTGAGGATGACAGTCACCAAATAGAAGGAGTGTGCACCTGTCATACTTACATGAATCTGTTCCATCTAGCTCTCTACCTCTGAGAAGAGGGAGGGAATCAACCTCTCACTTCCTGTTACTTTAGGCTTTCTGACACATACAGACCAACCCAACCTAACATATTCAGCAGGCCTTTAACACGTAGAGTAGTTAACAAGCTCAGCAACAGACACTTTCTGTACTTTTCTGTATGAGTGCAGAGTATTTTAATTGCTTTAGTGGGTTAACCTTGTAGCAAAGCCACCACTTAATACATCATTCATTTACTAAAATTTCAAGTGACAAACTATTTCTCCCCACCCATGGAACTTAATTTTCTTGTACAAAATTGTTTTGATACTTAGAAACCTGAAAATCATTTCAAATATTCTCCAAAGAACAGGAGAACAATGTCATGTATTTGTCTATTTGAATGGACAAAATATACACTAGCTTAAAAAGGGCACAGCATAAGAGAAATTGTGGTCAGTGGTTCTTGGGGGAAGGAGACTTCTGATCACACATTTAGTCCTGCTAGCAAATTGGGGTCATCTTTAATTTTGGCCAGGGCTCCTTTTTAAAGATCATATCCCCATTTGTCTTTGGTTCGCTTACTATAGTACTGAGCCTTTACTCAATGTTAAATTATTTAATGTTTATTGTACCTAGTGTTTTTAGATATTTAACACTTCAGATTATTAGAAATAATCTTCAATTTGCCCTAGTGGCTCAGATGGTAAAGAATCTGCCTGCAATGCAGGAGACATGGGTTTGATCCTTGGGCCAGGAAGATCCCTGGAGAAGGGAAAAACAACCCACTCCAGTATTCTTGCCTGGATAATTCAATGAACAGAGCCTGGTGGGCTACAGTTCATGGGGTCGCAAAGAGTTGAACAAAGTTGAGTGATTAACATATTTACTTTCACTTTTTTTGATGTGCTACAAACTTCCTTAAAATGGTTTGAATGTTTAGGCTCCTGTTATTCCAACTACATTCCCATCAGTAGACAAAGGAAGAGGCAAAGGATACCAAACTTCCCTTTAAAAAATTACTGGAAATTGTGCACAATACTTTTATAGAAGAAAGCACACAATAATTTTTGATATTCAAGTCATCCCTCATCAATGTTGAATATCATTATATAGCATATGCAATATTTCTTTGCCAGATAACAGACATTTTCTTCAAAATATTTTTGGTATCTTCTTACCTAAAAGCATCATTTTTTCAAACTATGACACTGTACTATGTAAAAAGTATTGTTTTTTCTCTTTTTGTAGTTGAATAAGTTGTCAACATTGTTGGAATTTTGAGAACTAGTTAATGTGGCGTTAGAACTTTATACTTGAGTTTACAGTAAAGCCAGATATTAGCTGAATCTCCGTCATGAATGAAGGGAATACAAGGCACAGAAGAGATGCTTAAAATAATTAGTTTCTTTTTTTTTCTGCATCCAGGTGTTGAACTTTGTTCTCTGAGTTTCTTTCTCCATAGGAGGGGTGGCCTGCTATAAGTAGTGGCAACAAGATGGCATCTCCCATGGAGAGACACTTGTACCACTTAGAGGTTGGGAAGATCCTCTAACAAAGGTGGGCACTTCTGCTGTGAGCTGGTTTGTGCAGGTCTAAATATATCCCACATCTGCACAGACAGGAGAGATGCTTTGGCAGCACGTCTTAGCTTCAGTCTTTGTAGGAATTTGTGTTGAGCATTTTATGAAATGCTTTATTTTATGAAACATCCTTGACATGAAGTTCAAAGTCCATGTTGACTATGCTTTACAAAAATAAAGCCTATGTTTAAATGAGATTGGTTCATCCCATAAAATTAATACCTTTTTTCTCCCTAAGACAAAAGCAAGAAGTGAAATATAGTTTGGTAGATCCTGAGAGTCAAATTAGGGAACATTAACTTGGTTTGTTGGTCTCTTGGATGTAATCATAGATTGTCAATACATAATAATTCAACAGAAGATATAGGTGAGAAAGACTAGGCTTGCGGTGGAGTTTAAGATAGGTTGCAGGTTGGATAAGGGACAATAAGATAGAGCTAAAGAGAAGCCCCCCCATGAGCCTAGACTTGCACATCTCATTTTTATGACATATTTTGGGAAGAAATTTCAGTGGAGTTGTGGCTAGGGAGAATAGAAGATGAAAAAGCCCTTGAGGAATAGCTGTGATTTTGAATGTGTAAAGTACTATAAGATACTCTTAAAGGTGTCCTGGAAAAGTTTGAGATTCAGTAAAGGTAGAGGGGCAAGAACCTAACTGAGGAATACCTAATGAGGTGGGAACTGGTGGGAATCCTAGGCTAAGAGGAGAGAGGACATCATTCTCAATAGAGGTTAGACTTCTCAGATAGAGGAATCAATAATGAAAGACAACCAAGGAAAATGGAATTAATGGAAAGTCAGGGCTCAAGAAGCTTATTTGTGACTGATGGTAAGGAATCTACCAGGACCTTAAAAAGTGGAGCAACAATGGGGCAGTTGGCAGAGATGACAGTGATGCTAGGGAGCAGAAGGATTAGCCACAGGGCAGAACAGAGGGGCCTTCTTGAATAAAACATAGGTTGGGTAGGGAGGACTAGAAAATGCAGGCACCACATAAGGGCCAGAGGAAGGACGCTGACAGAACATTGGGCTGGATAAGCAGTGCAAGATGGGGTGAGGGTGCAAAGACAGCAACTTTATCAATGCAGTTTGCACTTTCCAAGAGATCAAGGTCAAAATTCCAAGGGAGATTATGGTAGAGAGGAGAAAGCTCACATGGTGTCCTCAGCAATAGAAAAGTAGAAGATTCCATCATTTCCTGAGATTTAATAGGATGGTGAAATGTGGATGCCCAGGACAATTGGTGTGGGGGGGGGGCAGGTTTGAGATATCACAGTGATGTAGGTTCAGTTCAGTTCAGTTCAGTCGCTCAGTCGTGTCTGACTCTTTGCGACCCCATGAATCGCAGCATGCCAGGCCTCCCTGTCCATCACCATCTCCCGGAGTTCACTCAGACTCACGTCCATCAAGTCCGTGATGCCATCCGGCCATCTCATCCTCCGTCGTCCCCTTCTCCTCCTGCTCCCAATCCCTCCCAGCATCAGAGTCTTTTCCAATGAGTCAACTCTTCGCATGAGGTGGCCAAAGTACTGGAGTTTCACCTTTAGCATCATTCCCTCCAAAGAAATCCCAGGGTTGATCTCCTTCAGAATGGACTGGTTGGATCTCCTTGCAGGCCAAGGGACTCTCAAGAGTCTTCTCCAACACCACAGTTCAAAAGCATTGATTCTTCGGCACTCAGCCTTCTTCACAGTCCAGCTTTCACATCCATACATGACCACAGGAAAAACCATAGCCTTGGCTAGGCGGACCTTAGTCGGCAAAGTAATGTCTCTGCTTTTGAATATACTATCCAGGTTGGTCATAACTTTTCTTCCAAAGAGTAAGCGTCTTTTAATTTCATGGCTGCAGTCACCATCTGCAGTGATATAGGTGACAGTAGTAAAAAAAAAAGCCCCGAATACCAGAAAATGCAACTAAAACAAAACTCAGGCAAGCACAATTTGTGATCCTTTTCTGTCACACTGGAAACCTGATGTAAAATGGGCAGGGGTGATTACTCAGTTGGTGTAGAATTTGTTAACCAGACTCATTCATTCATTTATTCAATGAATATTATTGAATATTTACTGTGTGCAAGGCATTTCCCCAAGTTCTGGATGTTTAACAGAACTCAGAAGACAGAACCCAGTCTTGAGTCTCAGGACTTCATGTCCTGGAACTGGAGGAAGATTAAAAATAACAAATGACAAGCAGATGTGATAAGGAGTCAGGGGAACCCAAAGCATCTGATCCCATCTGGAAGGATAGGGTCAATTAAAGAAGTACAGGGCATAAGGTGAAGCCTGAGAACGATGAACAGATCATACACAATAGAACCACAGAGTTCAGTTAAAGGGTCTGGAAGGGAACTGGAGAATACTGGCTGAACTTAGAGGGTGGTGGAAGGGGGCTAGAGAATGAGAAAATGGGGTATAGAGGGTGATTTGTCCCTATTAGAGGGAATGGCTGGGATAAGCTGTAAGGGCAATAAGAAAAGGAAATTGCTGTGGAGGCAGATATCGGATAAAGGAGAGAAGTAAAGAAATATAACTGGTCTTCTGGTTGCTTTCAGCAAATGGGGACTAGGACAAAGGAGGGGCAAGTCCTGTGTCTTCTCCCTGGCTCCCCAGGAGGCTGGCTTGTGTTGAAACAGAAAGAATCTATATCTTGGAATCATATGCAGGCTTGAACCACAACTCTGCATCAAATTTCCTGAATCTCAAAGAACTCATCTTAAAGATTATTGTCATAAACTTTGCACGTTTTTGTAAGGACTAAATAGGATAATTTAAGAAAAAAAGTACTTGGTAAATTAACTTGTAAAACAATTCTTTTCTGACATAAAGATGCTTCTTAGAGCATTTATGAGAAGAATACCTGTGTTCAGCCATCAACAAAACTCTTCATCACAACTTTTCTTTTTCCAAAGAGAAGGAAGAAGCATTAGCTTTGCAATTTCACATCTCAAACACAAACCAAGACATGGTTGACAAGCATTTGTTAGGCCAGCAGGAGGACACCGGGCATTTATGATCTGAAAAGAAACACTTCGGAGCATACCATACTGTGGCAAGCCCAATCCAATATAAATTAGAATTTAATGATTTTTACAAGAGCATTCAGGGGTTTCATACAGTCATGGCATGTTCACTCTATAGTAGTGCTTTTCTCTGGAATTTGCTTTTCTCTGGAATTTGCTTTTCTGTCTTTATTTCCCTAAACTCTTTGTTTTCTCCCACCACCCACATACCTTACACCCCAAACTCAATTTTAATAGCACATCCAAAATTCTTCACAATAGGTAAAGTAGGTACTTCTTTGTCTTAAGCAACTTGAGTGAGACTCAAAGCAAGATATTTCAAAATTCTTGGGCATTAGCTATGCCATATAAGAAATATGTTTTATTTATATACAAATCAGGAACTTGACCATACATAGTTCTGACTTACTTTAGGTTTTGCTTAGATCTATGATATGCTCTTTACTTATTTTTTTTTTTCCTCCTTAAGTTTCTCATTTTAGAAGTTAGGTCAAATTGGGCCTAATATCAGTTTGAGCTGATTCATCATGGATGGACCTAGAGACTGCCATACAAAATGAAGTAAGTCAGAAACAGAAAAATATCATATAATACCACTCATGTGGAATCTAGAAAAATGATACAGATGACCCTGTTTGCAAAGCAGAAATAAAGATACAGATGTAGAGAACAAACTTATGGAAACCAAGGCAGGGAGGGGGTGGAATTAATTGGGAGGTTGGGATTGACGACTACGTAGAAAATGAATAGCTAATGAGAACATACTGGATAGCACTGGGGACTTAACTCACTGCTCTGTGGTGACCTAAATGGGAAGGAAATTCAAAATAGGTTATATATGTATAGATGGTAAAGCGTCTGTCTACAATGCAGAAGACCCGGGTTCGATCTCTGGGTTGGGAAGATCCCCTGAAGAAGGAAATGGCAATCCACTCCAGGACTATTGCCTGGAAAATCCCACGGACAGAAGAGCCTAGTAGGCTACAGTCCATGGGGCCGCAAAGAGTCGGACACGACTGAGCGACTTCACTTCACTTCACTTCATAGCTGATTCACTTTACTGGGCAGTAGAAACTAACAAAACATTGTAAAACAACTATACTCCAATAAAAAGTAGCAAATAAAATAAATAAAATCCTTTGCTTATTAACATATAGGTTGGTTGAGACATTCATTCACTCACTCAGCAAATGTATATTCATGGAACAAATACTTGTGCTAGATGCACATGGAGAGACATTCTAAGACTCACCTGAACCTCAAAAACCTTGCAGCCCAGTGAAGTGGGAGACTTGAAAGAGCCTAGGAGAAGAACAGCAGGAGTGACAAACAGTGCTGGCACAAAGTAAAAAGGTGTGGAGATGCTTGGGCTGAGATGAAGACAACTGAGGTCAGAGTTGCTGATTCAGAAGAGGCAGGGTGGGACATGTGACAGGCAGAGTCCACACTTCCACAAAGTATTTAAGGTGAGAGTTTGGTTAGTGTGTAGAGGTTAGACCTCAGAGCCTTTTATTTAGAGGAGCACAGGGAACTATAGTCAATGTCCTGTGGTAAACTATAACGGAAAACAGTATAAAAAAGAATGTACATACATATATGCTCCAGTCATGTCCAACTCTTTGCAACCCTATGGACTGGAAACCAGCAGGCTCCTTGTGGGTTACAGTCCTTGTAAAATTCCTTTCCATGTAATTTTCCAAGCAAGAGTAATGGAGTGGGTTGCAATTTCCTACTTCAGGGATCTTCCTAACCCGGAGATCAAACCAATGTCTCTTTTGCATCTCCTGTATTGGCATGTGGATTCTTTACCACTGCATCACATAGAAATCCCATACGCACATACACATATACATGCACACACACAAACACACAGAAAACAGTCACATTGCTATATAGCAGAAATGAAAACAGCACTGTCAATCAATTGTATTTCAAAAAAATAAAAATAAAAAAGAGAGAAGAATATACTTCCTGGAGAGTCCAACCTAAAACAGGTTGATAATTCAGTACTTTGAGTAAATCAATATTGAAACTAAATTATTTTTCTGTTGCAAAAAAAAAAAAAGAATGGAACTGGGGAAACTGAAGTGGGAGCACCATTGGGAAGAAACTTCTGTTCTATGTTGAAGGGCTTGAACTTTTATCACATAGGAAAAAAGAGTTGATATATTTTATTTTTTTTCTCTTTTCTTTTTTTTTTTAATTGGAGGATAATTGCTTTACAGTGTTGTATTGGTTTCTGTCGTACAACAATGTGAGTGAGTTAACCATAAGTGTACATATATCCCCTCCATCTTGACCTTTATTTATTTATTTTTTTTTTTCGGGAAATGGTGATGGACAGGGAGGCCTGGCATGCTGCGATTCATGGGGTCGCAAAGAGTCGGACATGACTGAGCAACTGAACTGAACTGAACTGACTGATGCATATAAAAGACTCAGTAAGAACCCAGTAATTGTCAGTCTCTTTCCCTCTGTTTAGGTAAAATTGCATAAAAACAAACAAACAAACAAAAAGCTAAGCAGAAAATATTTCTTTTTAAGTCCTTCTGTTGTGAAATAGAAAACATATATAGATAAGTGAATACAATATAGCCATATAGCTTAATGGATTGTATACTGACCATCAAGTTAACATATTGAATACTGGGTCCAGAAATTAAACATCACTGACGCTTCCAAACCTTGACATGAGCAGACCTCTTCCTTCCTCTTTCTCAAAATGATAATCACTATTTTGACTTCCATAGTTATCTTACCCTTTCTCTTCTGAGGATTTAAAACCTAAGAACACAAGCCTCAACACTATACAGTTCACTGTTAAACACCAAGGGACTTCAGCGGCATTGACTCCCAAGCAGTCAAAAATCAAAGTATAACATAATTGGCCCTCCATACACAAGGTTCCACTGTATCTATGGTTCTGGACATTCAGCCAACTAAGCAACCACAAATCGTGTAGTAAATAGTGTTTACTGTTGAAGAAACTCCACGTATAATAAATAGTGGGGTTACACCACTGTATTTTAGGATGTTCACTTCAGCAGAAATGGGAAGAAAACACAAGAATGGGGAGGGGAGATACATTATATTACTTAAGGAAATCATTTAATGGTTCATGAAATTAGTATGGTGAATTCTAGCATTAGGGTTCAATGGAATGCTGAGAGTTCCCTTCCCTGAATTTCTTACAATATTAAAATAAAAACAAAATGTTGTAGAGTTGTTGTTTTTTTTTTTAAAACAAAACAATATCTGTTATGACTTTCAGATCTTTCTTTCATTCTGATCTTAGTGTAAATGTGTGCCATAGTTCTACTATTCTCCCAAGCTTAGAAGAAACTGTGGCATAGTGAGAGGTTGAGTTTCAGCAGTGTGATAACATGAGTAGGATCATTTTAGAACTCGACTCTTTGACAGAAGAGCATGCTGAAGTCTGAACAGCAGAGGACAAGATGAAGGTCTGCCTGCCTAGAATACATGCAGTATCAAGGGTCCAGCCAGATCTAACCCACCCATGATTTCTCTGCAGACTTGACCATGCTTGTGGAAACAATCTATTAGGGTGAATTTTACTATTGCTAAAAATTTCATTACCATCCTCAGGAAGGCACACTACTGAAAACTGAGGACCGGGAATTACAGCCTGGGGAGGTGTGCAGACAGCATTCTCTTCTCAGAGCCCTAAACACCTACAGCAGCTAGGAAGTAAAACCTTACTTGCTCTCTTCTTGAATTAAAATCTTCACTCAAGTAAAGTGAGCAAATGGGCTTCTTTCACAATAGATGTTTCCCTATTGGACACTATAATTATAAAGGCCAGGTTTACCTGTAAGTTCAGAGAAATTTAACAGTGCAGAAGAGTATGCACTGGATAATGTCCAAGCACTGGTCTTGCATGCAGGATGTGAGTAGGCTCATAAAGCATGTGACCCAACATAGTCAACCCATGCTCTTTATGCTCATCAACTCAAAGAATTAATGTGGATTATCTGAAGTGAAGTTGATGTACATTGTGAATTAACCAATCCACCAAATGACTTATAATGTGCATTCTTAGCAATCAATCAGCTCATTCAATTGATTAATTCATTTACACACTCATTCTGTAGATATTTACTGAGCATTTTCTTTAAATGCTGGGAACCAAGATATACTGATACATCTTCTGATTCTAAAAGTTATTTTACATTCATTAATGTCTTCATTCCTTTGTTCAGCAATAATTTATCATCATCTACCTGATGAAGAAGGAGAACATTCTTGGAGCTTTCCATCAATAATGGAGAGTCAGACGAGGCATGACCAGGAAGGCACTAAGATGACAGAGAAAATGGGATCAGCTGACGTGCCGCAGGGGTGCCAGTGATGAAAGCATTGATTCGGAGTGGGGGAATCAAGTTAGGATCTGCAGAGAGGTAACAGTTGTATTGGACTTTGAGGAATGTGGCAAGTTTGACATTTAGCAAAAAGGAAGAAGATTCTTGGAAGGAGATCAGTATGTACAATAGCATGGAAATTGGAAAGCAGAGCTTGGATAAGGGAAACAGCAAGTTGTTTCTTTTTTAATGTTGTGGGCATAGCGTGTAGGAAGAGAAGTAATGGGAAATAAGTTTGGAAAAGTCTACTGCAGGAAAAACATGGAAACCTTGAATATTAGGCTGAAGTGTTTAGATTTACATGTTTTTTTCAATGAAAATTGTTAATATTTGGCTAAAGCTATGCTTCATGAAAGACTTCCCAGGTGGCACTAGTGGTAATGAACCTGCCTGCCAATGCAAGAGACACAAGAGATGAAGGTTTGATCCTTGGGTCAGAAAGATCCCCTGCAGGAGGGGCATGGCAACCCACGCCAGTATTCTTGCCTGGAGAATCCCGTGGACAGAAGAGCCTGGCAGGCTCAGACAGATGTGCACATGCACACAAGTATAAACCTGCATGTGAGAACACACTTATGTGCACACATGCACATAGATATAATCTAGATTAAAATGGAACCCACTGGATATTAGGAATCTGGGTGGGAATGAGTGTGGCAGTTAGACCTTCAGTAAGTGAGCTGTGTGTAGAGAGCAGGCACAGGAGGTAGAGGTGTGAGGCTGGCTGGGGCTGTTTTGGAAATTTCACTATTTTCTTAAGCAGTCCCAACTCTGATGGAGGTGAATGGAGAGGAGGCAGTGCTGTGTTAATGGTGATGGGGAAGAAGTAGCCCAACTTAGAACTCTGGGCTACCAGGGTCTAGCCCCAGTTGGATCCAGAGTATCCGAAGCATGGATGGCAAGGCGAGAGGGGTATATAGATATAGATTTATAGACTTAGAGATATATATAGAGATAAGAAAACAGTTAAGAAAATAGAGNTAGAACTCTGGGCTACCAGGGTCTAGCCCCAGTTGGATCCAGAGTATCCGAAGCATGGATGGCAAGGCGAGAGGGGTATATAGATATAGATTTATAGACTTAGAGATATATATAGAGATAAGAAAACAGTTAAGAAAATAGAGGAGAGAAAGAGGCTAATATTCCTTGATTTACACAAAAAAACTAATAAAGTCTTAAGACAAGAGACTTGCTCTGTTCACGTAGGCCACAGGTGCCTGCTTGAATAGCGGAGGTGCACCGCCTTGGGCTCCCTCTCACATGGGTCTTAGAAACCTGGGCAGAAAAGTGAATGCAGAGAGCCTCTGTGTTCCAAGGGATCAGCCTGAAAAAGAGAGGTAGGGAGAGGGAGAAAGAGAGAGAGAGAAAGAATTGACATGAAGGAGGCCAAGCTTGTGCAAAAACCCGATAACTTTATTTTCAAAAGGTGCTTATATACCCTAAGTTTTACATAATGGAAGATGTAGTCATGCAGGGGCAGCAGTCCTGACCCTTACTGATACCAGACTTTCTTTTTGCATATCTTTCCATACAAAATGTCTCAGGTGATTTACATTATCTTCTGGCCAGGAGGCCTGTTAACATTTTGTGGCTTTTTTCCTTGATAAATGTTAATCAACCAAAAAACTCATTTTCCCTTGAAGTGTTTTTCTTTAATCTGCATCACCCTCAAAGTACTAAATAAAGTTACATCCTTATAGAACAAAGGTGCAGTGGGTTACAACAAAGGAAGTACTTAAAGATCTAATGTTGCTACTTGTTTTTTCTATATACCAACTATATTAATTAATGCACTCCCAGGTACACAACAAATAAAGGATATGAAAACTTGGCAGCAAGTATTGGCTCAACAATGAAACCCTTAACCAGTTCTATTCTAATGATCTTTAACTCCTCAAAAGGCTCTACGTTCCTAGAATTTTTTAAGCTGTCTGTGCCTCTCATGGTTGTGAGGCTGTAAATAATCATATGGGTAGTTGTTAAAAGTCCGGATAAACCTGTCAGGCAAGTTAGTAATCTATCAGAGGGATCTGAATTGAAACACTCCAATTATGCCCAGGAGACTTATTAACTAGAGCTGTAAGTTAATTTTCTTTAGAGAAAGGTGGTCGGGGATAGCCCTCCGTTAATGTCAGAAGAGTATAGTATAGCAAACAGTAAACAGACAGATTTCGGTTTTGGGGTAGATGCTTGAGCAGACCTAGGGTATCCCTTTGAGTCCTGATCCTGGGTGGGATCTCCCGTGCTGGCTCCCAGCACTGGGCAATGACCAGGGTGACCAAATCTATTTCTTTGCCATTTGCCCTTTGACTTGCTGGTCTTTTTGGCTGAGAGGATGACAGAAATAATCAAGAGTTTGGGGAGAGTTTCAAAATGGACTAAAGGCCAACATGTAAGACTGGATACTATAAAACTCCTAAAAGAAAACAGGGAAGACATTCTTTGACATAAATTGTAGCAATATTTTTTGTGACCTGTCTCCTAAAGCAAGGGAAACAAAAACGAAAATAAACAAATGCAACCTAAATAAACTTAAAAGCTTTTGCATAGCAAAAGAAGTCATCAGCAAAATGAAAAAACAACCTATTGAATGGGAAAAATGTTTGCAAATGATATGACTTACAAGGAGTTAATATCCAAAATATATAAATAGTTCATACAAATTAACACAGACCAAAAAAAGGCTCAAGTAAAAAAAATGGGCAGAGGAACTGAATAGACATTTTTCCAAAGAAGACATTCATAAGGTCAACAGACACATGAAAAGAAGCTCCACATGGTTAATCATCAGAAAAATGAAAGTTAAAACCACCTCATATCTGTCAGAATAGCCATCATCAAAAAAGAACACAAAAAGCAAATTCTGGTGAGGAAATAAAGAAAAAGAAATCTGTATACAGTCAGTGGGAATGTAAAGTTGTACAGCCACTATGGAATACAGTATGGAGTTTTCTCACAAAATTAAAAACAGAACTATCGTATGATCCAGCATACATCTGAACAAAAATACTAATCTGAAAAGATAACTGCACCTCAATATTCACATCAGTACCACTTACAATTGCCAAGATATAGAAGCTACCTAAGTGTCTATCACCAAATGACAGATAAAGAAGATGTAATATATAGATATGTATATTATATATACATATGTAATGGAATATTACTCAACCATAAATAAATAAATTTTCCATTTACAACAACATGAATGAACTTGGAAGGCATCATGCTAAGTAAAATGAGACAGAGAAAGACATAAACACTGCATTAATATCACATATGTGGAATCTAAAAAATACAACAAACTCTTAAATATAACAAAAAAGAAGCAGACTCAGAGATATTAGAACTAGTGGCTACCAGTGGGGAGATGGAGGGAAGGAGGAGGGGCAAAGTGGAGAAAGAGATTTAAGAGGTACAAAGTACCATGGTTAATATAGAAGAGCTACAATCACATTTTACAATACAGGGAATATAGCCAGACTCTTATAATTATAAATAGAACACAACCTTAAAAAATTGTGAATCATTATGTTAAGTAACTGAAACTTACATAATGCTACAGCTCAATTTAAAAAAAGAATTTGGGGAGAGTTTTATCTTACTACATTCTTGATCTTTGACTCCAGCAAACAACCAAAGTTCAAGATCTCTGAGCCTGTTTCCTTGTCTGTTAGGTGGGGACAATGCAGTTGCTTTTATTACGTAAGTTAGGGTATTATAAAGAGCCTAATAGCATTTGTCAGTGTAAGAACTTGATAAATGGTAAGTGTTATTATTATTATTGTTAATTACTACAAGTTTAAATGCCACAGACACATTACAGGACTTCCCAGGTAGTACTAGTGATAAAGAATCTTCCTGCTAATGTAGGAGACGAAAGAGACATTGGTTCAATCCCTGGGTTGGGACATCGGTCCCTGGAGTAGGAAATGGCAGCCTGCTCCAGTATCCCGACCTGGAAAATTCCATGGCAGTGGAGCCTGGTCCATCACAATCCATGGAGCTGCAAAGAGTTGGAGATGACTGAGAAACTGAGCACAGATACTTTATATCAAAAATATTTTATATAACAGCCTGGAATCATCAAGATGATTGACCAAGAACATTTATAAATTTATGCATTTATACTTGTATAATTTTCCTACATTTATCTTTATTGGATATTTCTTTTATGCATTTTTCAATTTGCTTGAATTTTTTCTGTGTAAAGTTTCTAACTCCTAAGAAGACCTTTATTTCATATTAAGTTAAAAATATAATGTTTATCCCCAGTTTCTAATGTTTATCCCAACTTTCTAGTGACTTCCCTGGTGGCTCAGACGGTAAAGTGTCTGCCTGCAATGTGAGAGACCTGGGTTCGATTCCTGGGTCAGGAAGGTCCCCTGGAGAAGGAAATGGCAATCCACTGCAGCACTTTTGCCTGGAAAATCCCATGGAAGGAGGAGTCTGATAGGCTATACCCCATGGGGTGGCAAAGAGTCGGACACGACTGAGCGACTTCTTCACAAGTTTCCAGGTTATTAGCAAAACCTCACATCATACTGACTAATTAAGTATCTCTCTGTGATTTTCCCCTGAGTGACATTGTCCCAAGCTAGTAGTCTTTTAAACATGTTTAAATTAATCTGTGAGCCTACCAAATTGATTTTAATAAAATCTTTTGTGAACATTTCTATTTCTAAATAACAGATTTCAAATATATGTGCACATCAGGTTATGTGCAGTTGTGTACAACATACACATGTGCACACAGTCATAAACAGATGTGCACATCATTTATCCCTGCCCCAACTACTAGTCCTGCCATCTCATTAGAGAGCAATTAGATATGTTTGGCATCAACTGACCAACACAATCCACTATTTTTGTTTTCCTTTGTACGGTTCAAGTGGAAAAAAAATTGCTATTTTCTTGCACTTTTCCCCTCAATAAGCACATATAGACTTTTTGCATGTTAATTGCTATATTTGATTTGCCAGTGTTGATTTATAAGGTGATGAGCTTTTAAAGACATTTCCCACAGGACATTTGTTTTCTTTGACATTGTTTTGATGCTAGACTCTGAGTGTTTTTGTTACTCAAGGCCATGATCATTGCTGGTTTTATTAATTGGTTGATGCATAAGAATTTATTTTGAATAAATACTGCCAAGCTTATAGCATGTGTCTTTCTTTTAGGTCATTTTGTAGATTATCATCTTATCTGGTTTCTCCTAAGCAATTAAGATAAGAAAGTCTGTTAAAATTAAACTTTGAATAAGATTTCAGAGTCATCAATATATAATAGAATATGCTTTTCAAAAGTGTCAATGGACTGTTTTCAGATCTTTCTGCAGAAGCATGTTTGTTATGACTTTGGAATTATCCTTAAAAACACTCTTGTTTGCCATTTTTGGACTTCCCTGGAGGCTCACACGGTAAAATGTCTGTCTACAATGCAGGAGACCCGGGTTTGATCCCTGGGTCAGGAAGATCCCCTGGAGAAGGAAATGGCNAAGTGTCAATGGACTGTTTTCAGATCTTTCTGCAGAAGCATGTTTGTTATGACTTTGGAATTATCCTTAAAAACACTCTTGTTTGCCATTTTTGGACTTCCCTGGAGGCTCACACGGTAAAATGTCTGTCTACAATGCAGGAGACCCGGGTTTGATCCCTGGGTCAGGAAGATCCCCTGGAGAAGGAAATGGCAACCCACTCTGGTACTGTTGCTTGGAAAATCCCATGGATGGAGGAGCCTGGTAGGCTACAGTCCATGGGGTAGCCAAGAGTCAGACACAACTGAGTGAATTCACTTCACTTCATACATTTTTAAGTACTTTGGTAGAAGACAGGTAGCAATTACTATTATTATTTTTATGAAAAATGTTTGAAGTCAACATATGTGTATTTAATCCTGGCTTGATCACCTAAGAACTGGATGGACACACTAAGTTACTCAGCATCTGTGAGATTTGTATCCCTCCCCTGTAAAATGGAGATAGTAATGCCTCTCCATCCAGTGCGGAGAGTTCCAAATGTACATGCACAAAAACAGCAAGTGTGTCAGTTACTCAGGCTTCCATTTATGATCACAACTGTCCACTTGCTTCTATTTCAGAGCAGGAGTCTCCTGCTAGAAGAATTTGATCTTTCCAAAGTGATTTCTCAAAACTCCCCTTTGCTGTTCCACTTCTATTCTCAATTTGGGACCTCACTTCACACTTCATTGGGGAAAGAAATATTCCAATCAGGAAGAAGTCTCTTCTCTGGTCAGTCTCTGACCATGCTTGCATACCTACCCACACCTCCCTCTCTGTGGAGTCTCCTGCTGTGATCTGAACCAAAAGCACCAACACCTCCATCACCGTCCCCTGTAGCCTGGCTCAGTTCTTCCTTCACACTCGAGGTCTTTACTCCCTCAGATTCACTCTCTCTTCTGCATCTTTTGTTTCTTCTCTATGGGTCATTGTCATTGGTGTAAAAACAAGTACCAGTGTAGTCCAGTTGTAAATAAACCCTTCAGTGATCCAACGTCCTCCTTTACCTACTACATTTTTCTGTTGTCCTTTTCAACAAATCTTTCCCAAGGAGTTGATACACTTACTGCACTCTTTCTTCGTTTAGCTTCTCGCTTCTTTATTTCACATGCTTTATAATCTCATGAGTCTAATTCCTGGGTCAAATATCCTTAACTTCTCTCTGGCCAATTCCACTTTACATTTTATGCCTTTATCTTCTATTACCTATCATTTAATGTAATTAACCATCCCATTTGGAAACACTCTGCTTTCTTTTCTTTTGAAAATTATTTATTACCATTTTAAAGTTGACATATAATTCATTTACAATGTTGTGTTAGTTTCAGGTGTATAGCAGTGATTCAGTTATTTATATATACATATATATTTATTTTTCTTTTTCAGATTATGTTCCACTATAGGATATCACAAGATATTGCCTATAGATCTCTGTGCTCTACAGTATGTCCTTGTTGTTTATCTCATACATAGAGATATGTATATGTTAATACCATAAAACTTAATTTATCCCTCCCCTTCACTCCTCACTATTCCTTTTGGTAAGCATAAGTGTGTTTTCATGTCTGGGCGTCTATTTCTCTTTTGTAAATATGTTCATTTGTATCTTTTTAAAGATTCCACATGTAAGTAATATCATATGATAGTTGTTTTTCTCTGACATATTTCACTTCATATGATGATCTCTAGGTCCATTCATGTTGCTGCATATGAAAGTATTTCATTCTTTTTTATGGCTGAGTAATATTCCATCACGTATGTGTGAAGTATTTTTATCCATCTGTCAATGGACATTGGACATGCTTCCATGTCTTGTCTATTGTAAACAGTGTATGAACATTGGGATGAGCATATCTTTTAAAATTATGATTTTCTCTGTCTATTTGTCCTAGAATGGGATAGCTAGATCATATGGTAACTCTATTTTCAGTTTTTCAGAGAGCCTCTACACTGTTCTCCATAGCATTGTCACCCTCCTTATTTAACTTACATGCAGAGTACATCATGAGAAATGCTGGACTGGATGAAGCACAAGCTGGAATCAAGACTGCTGGGAGAAATATCAATAACCTCAGATATGCAGATGACACCACCCTTATGGCAGAAAGTGAAGAGAAACTAGCAGCTTTTGATGAATGTGAAAGAGGACATGATAAAGCTGGCTTAAAGTTCAGCATTCAAAAAACTAAGATAATGGCATTTAGTTCCATCACTTCATGGCCAATACAGGGGGAAAAAGTGAAAAATTGACAACCTTTATTTTCTTGGGCTCCAAAATCACTGCAGATAGTGAATGTAGCTACGAAATTGAAAGATGCTTGCCCCTTGGAAGAAAAGCTATGACAGACCTAGACAGTGTATTAAAAATCAGAGACATTACTTTGCTGACAAAAGTCTGTATAGTCAAATCTATGATTTTTCCAGTAGTCATGTACGTATATGAGAGTTGGACCATAAAGAAGGCTAAGTGCTGAAGAACTGATGCTTTCAAACTGTGGTATTGGAGAAGACTCTTGAGAGTCCTTTGGACTGCACGGAGATCAAACCAGTCAATTCTAAAAGAAAACATCCCTGAATATTCATCGGAAAGACTAAAGCTGAAGCTCCAATACTTTGCCACCTGATATGAAGAATCTACTAATTAGAAAAGACCCTGATGCTAAGAAAGATTGAAGGCAAAAAGAGAAGGGGGTTGCAGAGGATGAGATGGTTATATAGCATCACCAATTCAATGGACATGAATTTGCGCAAACTCTGGGAGATAGTGAAGGAGGAGATAGTGAGGTGAAGAGCCTGGTGTGCTGCAGTCCATGGGGTCATAAAGAGTTGGACGTGACTTAGCAATTGAACGACAGTGAATGGTTTTTTTCTTTCTACAATGGAAGAATATTTGTGAAAGGTACTATATGGACTGCAAAGTAGAAAATATTTGCTATCTAGTTAGTTATCAAAAATTGTTTTAGCTGATGGACAAGTGATTATTTCAGTAGTTGTTTTTTAAAAATCACAATTTTCTTATTAATTAAAATATAACATCTACCATATATCAATTTCCAATTACATGTTTTGTTTTTACCAGTATTATTTGTTTTGTTCATTGTTGTATGTATTCTTGGGTCAATACCACTACTTTACCACCATTGTGTTGATTTAAAATGGTGAAAAGCAAAATTATCTGTCATTATCTTTCCAGTTTTCCTAGGGAATTCTCACACAAATATTTTTCCATATAAAACTCAAAAAAAATTTTTTTCCAGTTTATAAAACTGGAATCTTGATTGTCATTAGAATAAGATGACTTATCGGTTTGGGTGGAATTGTCTTTTTTATGATACTGAATGTCTTCCAGCCCAGGAACACGCCAAGCCTTTCATTTTATTTATATTTTACTTTATGTCCTTTTATAAAATTTTATAGCTCTTTTCATATAGGCCCTGTAATTTGAAGTTAAATTTAATGTATATTTGTGGTTTTTACAATGTTTGATAACAGGATTTTTCTCTTTTCATACCTATTATTAACATGGAATTGTTAAAATCTATCTATTGAACATGTATTCAAACACCTTATGAAATTGTTTTATCATTTCGAATATGTTTTTGGTAGTCTTTTGTATTTTCTAACAAACTATCAAATAAGGATATTAGTGATATATTTTGTTAGTGACCACAGG
Organism: Oreotragus oreotragus; assembly: GCA_006410675.1. Classification (NCBI taxonomy): domain Eukaryota; kingdom Metazoa; phylum Chordata; class Mammalia; order Artiodactyla; family Bovidae; genus Oreotragus; species Oreotragus oreotragus. The sequence goes on along the minus strand of SJYX01024731.1, from coordinate 280,663 downwards.
AATAGCTGCTGTTAATCATGACAACTTTCTTACTTCACTCTTATTGCTGTATTTCTTGTTGGATATTGTTAATTATACTTTGTGGTGTTTGGGGGAAATTCTATTCCTATTTTGCTAATAGTTTTTACTGTGAATGGCTTTTAAATTATGTTAGATGTTATTTTACCACATGGTAACATAATCATGTATTCTACTTTTTTCCTCTTTAATGTGTTGATAAAATTTTATGTTGACAAAATTGCTTAACACTAAATCAGTAGTCATGGAACAAACTTTTCTTATTTAAAATGTGACATTTAAAAGTATGGTGCTATATTTAGTGTGAGTACAATTTTAATGTGATTACAATTTACCAGGATTTTCTACAATTTATAACAAAAAATTGCTCTAGGTTTGTGTGTGACTGCAGCCATGAAATTAAAATACGCTTACTCCTTGCAAGAAAAGTTATGACCAACCTAGATAGTGTATTCAAAAGCAGAGACATTACTTTGCCAACTAAGGTCAGTTTAGTTAAGGCTATGGTTTTTCCTGTGGTCATGTATGGATGTGAGATTTGGACTGTGAAGAAGGCTGAGCTTGTTAGATGTTATTTTACCACATGGTAACATAATCATGTATTCTACTTTTTTCCTCTTTAATGTGTTGATAAAATTTTATGTTGACAAAATTGCTTAACACTAAATCAGTAGTCATGGAACAAACTTTTCTTATTTAAAATGTGACATTTAAAAGTATGGTGCTATATTTAGTGTGAGTACAATTTTAATGTGATTACAATTTACCAGGATTTTCTACAATTTATAACAAAAAATTGCTCTAGGTTTGTGTGTGACTGCAGCCATGAAATTAAAATACGCTTACTCCTTGCAAGAAAAGTTATGACCAACCTAGATAGTGTATTCAAAAGCAGAGACATTACTTTGCCAACTAAGGTCAGTTTAGTTAAGGCTATGGTTTTTCCTGTGGTCATGTATGGATGTGAGATTTGGACTGTGAAGAAGGCTGAGCGCCGAAGAATTGATGTTTTTGAACTGTGGTGTTGGAGAAGACTCTTGAGAGTCCCTTGGACTGCAAGGAGATCCAATCAGTCCATTCTGAAGAGATCACCCTGGGATTTCTTTGGAAGGAATGACGCTAAAGCTGAAACTCCAGTACTTTGGCCACCTCATGCGAAGAGTTGACTCATTGGAAAAGACTTTGATGCTGGGAGGGATTGGGGGGCAGGAGGAGAAGGGGATGACCGAGGATGAGATGGCTGGATGGCATCACGGACTCGATGGACATGAGTCTGAGTGAACTCCGGGAGATGGTGATGAACAGGGAGGCCTGGCGTGCTGCAATTCATGGGGTCGCGAAGAATCGGACACGACTGAGCGACTGAACTGAACTGAACTGAACTGTGTGTTATCTTTGTCAAGTTTTGACATCACAATCTATGACCTGGAGTCAGTTCAGGATTGTCACTCAGTTGTGTCTGACTCTTTATGACCCCATGACTGCAGCATGCTAGGCTTCCCTGTCCATCACCAACTCCCAAAGATTACTCAAACTCATGTCCATCACATCAGTGATTCCATCTGACCATCTCTTCCTCTGTTGTCCCCTTCTCCTCCACCCTTCAATCTTTCCCAGCATCAGGGTCTTTATAAATGAGTCAGCTCTTTGCATCAGGTGGCCGTAGTAGGAGTTTCAGCTTCAGCATCAGTCCTTCCAATGAATATTGCCTTTTGGATAGACTGGTTGGATCTCCTTGCAGTCCAAGGGACTCTTCAAGAGTCTTCTCCAATACCACAGTTCAAAAGTATCAATTCTTTGGCGCTCAGCTTTCTTTATAGTCCAACTCCCACATCCATACATGACTAATGGAAAAAACCATAGCCTTGACTAGATGGATGTTTGTTGGTAAAGTGATATGTCTGCTTTTGAATATGCTGTCTAGGTTGGTCATAGCTTTTCTTCCAAGGAGCAAGGGTCTTTTCATTTAATGGCTTCAGTCACCATTTGAAGTGATTTTGGAGCCCCCCCAAATAAAGTCTGTCACTGTTTCCATTGTTTCCCCATCTATTTGCCATGAAGTGATTGGCCCAGATGCCATGATCTTAGTTTTCTGAATGTTGAGTTTTAAACCAACTTTTTCAGTCTCCTCTTTCAATTCATCAAGAGGCCTTTTAACTCTTCTTCGCTTTCTGCCATAAGGATGGTGTCATCTGCGTATCTGAAGTTATTGATATTTCTCCCGGCAATCTTGATTGCAGCTTGTGCTTCATCCAGCCTGACATTTCGCATGATATACTCTGCATATAAGTTAAATAAGAAGGGTAACAATATACAGCCTTGACGTACTCACTTCCTGATTTGGAGCCAGTCTCTTGTCCATGTCCAGTTCTAACTGTTACTCTTGACTTGCATATAGTTAAGATAATTAAAAGAAAATGTTGGTGATGGCAATGATAGTAATATTTAGAAAGTTATACAGAATTCAGCTCCAAAAAATTCTGTATTTTATACCTTCTTAAGTAATAGATTTTTATAATTTATGTTTCCTTAAATTGGGTTAATCTTGTTGTTTTCATTTTTAGTTGCTAAGAAATTGTGTCTGACTCTTGTGACCCCATGGACTGTAGCCCACCAGCCTCCCTTGTGCATGGGATTTCCCAGGCAAGAGTACTGGAGTAGATTGTGGTTTCCATCTCTAGGTGATCTTCTCGACCCAGAGATCAAACCCACATCTCTCACATTTCCTGCATTGGCAGGCAGATTCTTTACCACTTATCCACATGAGAAGCCCATGTGGATAAAATCTTATAAATTTATATTTCCATGAGAAGAGCAGTTTTCTTTTTATAGAGTTGAGTGCATATTCTTCTATTACTATGAGCTTCATACACTTACAGGACTTTCTCATTCTTGGTATCTGTGTTGATCAGAATTGCCAGGAGGTTATAGATTGTTTTATTTTTTAAAAAGGGCTAGGTGCAATGGAGAAGGAAATGGCAACCCACTCCAGTGTTCTTGCCTGGAGAATCTCAGGAACGGGGAAACCTGGTGGGCTGCCATCTATGGGCTTGCACAGGGTCAGACAAGACTGAAGCGACTTAGCAGCAGCAGCAGCAGCAGCAGCAGCAGTAGGTTTAATAAAATATTTCTTTTAAATACTATGTTTTATTAATTTCAAGTTTATTTACATTATCTATTTTTATTTCATTTCTATATGTATTCCTATTATTTTACATCTATTATTAGTTTAGTAGTTATTTATTGTATAAATTTATTAGTTATCTAGTGGAATTTATCTCTATTATTATTATCCTTTTCCTAGATTATCTTATATAGGTATTCAATTGTTTTTTCCAGTTTTTCATCCTTCTTCTCTTTCTTTATAGCTTGCCTACAAGTATAATAAATATTTTTAAGACTACAAATTGCCCTCTGATTACTATTTATCCCCTAAGATGGGATGAACTAATTTCTTCTTTATACATTTTCATTCCTGATTTGTCCCAATTTTGGTATTTCTGGTATACTTTTGGAGGACATAAATAAACGAATTTAAAAATACCCTGTAATTTCACCTTAACTTTCTTTGAGTCTATTTTTTTAGAAGAATATTTTTTAATTTCCAAGTCATAGATTTATTTTGATCATTTTTTGTTGTTTTTGAGGATTTCTTGTTATATTCTGTGTAAAGAATGCAGGCTTTATTATTTCTTTTTTCTTTTAAAATGCTCAATAAACTTAATTTTTTTGCATTATTATTGATTCTTTCCATTATTTTTGAGTCTTTTCAGATAAGAAGCCAATCAGAGCATGGCAGGGTGGGAGGACTTTTTTCTAGAATTCTCAGAGAGGGTCACATTCACAACTCGCATTATCTCCCAGGAGTCTGACAGGGAGAAGCCTTTTTGGTCATGTGCTATGAGCCCAGGGATGTAATCCTCTCAGTACTGTTGGTGTCACCTGCAGATACCTTTACTCTGAGGGTTCCCCATGAGCCTGTGGGTGTCCATCTGACCCTCTGGGCAGCTGAGATGTTCACCTGAGAGGCGAGGGTCTCCTCCCTGAGATGCCGGGATCCGTAGGCTCTTACCTAGACTCGAGCAGGCATCATAGTGTGGAGACAGGCCAGTAGGGCGGCAGATGAAGCGATACTCGAGCATTTCCTGCTATCCTCTTTCTAAAGCAAATTAATGGAGGATTTTCTCCTTGGTGTACATTCTTCCCCCTTCCTCCTCCTCTTTCTTCTCCTTCTTTCCTCCTCCACTCCTCTTTCTCTTCCCCCTGCTCCTCCACCACCCCCTCCTCTCTCTCTCCTACTGCCCCTTCGCCGCCTCTTTGCCCTCCGCCTCCTTTTTACCCTTCGCCTCCTCCGCCCCTTCCTCTTCTCCCTCCTCCACCTCCCTCTTCCTTCTTTTCCTCCTCCTCTTTCTTCTTCCTATCCTCCTACCCGCTTCTTCTGATATGCTATCCTGCCCGAATTGATCGGTCTAGCTTGCTCTTACTCTGGTTCATCAGCCTGCTTGGGTTACACTGATGATCCATGTCACTTTGAGCCTCATATGTGAACTCTTCCAGGTGTCAGTGTCCCTTTCCCCACTTTTCCAGTCATGAGATGTAGTGGTGATATTTACCACATGCCTAGCAAGGTTCATAATGGGCAGTTTCTATTGTCACCATTACTATTAATTACTTAGTCACTGCTTTTGGCAGTTTACTTTCAGTTGAGCTGTCTCTGCATTTAAGTTAACCTTAATAATAAAGGAATCTCTACTTCCCCTTGACCTTGGAGATGCTGTTCAATATTCCAGACTAAATGTGTTGATCTGTGGATGGGGGACCATCTGACCTCATCTTGGCTGCTGGCTCCAGTTCCTTGACAAAACAAAATACCCCCAAAAATCTGTCAGGAAAACTCTCTATAGAGGTCATTTGGAAATACAATGCTACAAACAATATCACAAAATGGATATTATTTAAATTCTGGCTTGGCCGGTGTTAGAACTTCAGTGTTATTTTAGCAATTTCAGCAGACCTGGGAGTGCAAATAGTTGTAATTAAAGGCTTCCAGTAACAGCCCTGTCAAGTCCTTGTGTGTATCACATTTGGCACATGTTTCAAAGCCGAGAATGATATTAAATAGACCATCTGTTGGTTTTCATTAGGTTTTCTCTCATCAACAGCACTACTAAATATAACTGAACCCATTTAAAAAAATTCCCTGACATCTGTGCTTTCAATTGGAACATTGATCAATATTAATAACAATGCTGCTTCACCTGAATTTATTATTAATGAAAAGTTAAATACAGCATAAATATCAATGTTTGCCCTACAATACCTTTAATAGTACTTAGCCAAACAAAGTCAGAGAAAGCGTGCTGCTGTCTTATGAGTAGAATTAATGAAAATGCCTGGATACAAGTATTCCACTGAATCCCACTGGCGGCCAGCATATTTGCAGCATTTGGGCTTGCACATTTCTCACCAAAAAGACTTGCCCTGAAAATTTTACCTGGTAAATTTTACTGTCCTTCAAGTACTGTCTTAGGCATGAGCTCCTCTTGGAAGTCTTCCTTGTCTTTATCAGTGTTGACTTACCCTTGCCTTTCCCCTCCTCCAGTCCTTGAACAAAAGACTTTGGTCAAACTTTGCTTTCTTTCATCTTTGTCTTCCCAGGAAGAGCAGAATCATGCCTTATGTATTAAAGCTTGTGTATAGTAGGTGCCCAGTTGTAATGAACCAAACAAACAAATAAATGAACAACTGAAATGCAATTCTACCAGAAAGAAGAGAGAAAACTTTACTGAACTCAATAGTTCATGAAGACTATTTTCTCCAATGCACCAACAAGAGGCATGGCAAAAGTAGAAAGATTTATACAATGAGTTCAGTTCAGTTCAGTTCAGTCACTCAGTCATGTCTGAATCTTTGGGACCCCATTCACAGCATGCCAGGCCATGCTGTCCATCACCAACTCCCCGAGTTTACCCAAACTCATGTCCACCAAGTTGGTGATGCCATCCAGCCATGTCATCCTCTGTCATCCCCTTCTCCTCTAGCCCCCAGTCCCTCCCAGAATCAGGGTCTTTTACAATGAGTAAACTTTTCACATGAGATGGCCAAGTACTGGAGTTTCAGCTTCAGCATCAGTCCTTCCAATGAACACCCAGTACTGATCTCCTAGAGGATGGACTGGTTGGATCTCCTTGAAGTCCAAGGGACTCTCAAGAGTCTTCTCCAACACCACAGTTCAAAAGAAACAATTCTTTGGTGCTCAGCTTTCTTCACAGTCCAACTCTCACATTCATACATAACCACTGGGAAAACCATAGCCTTGACTAGATGGACCTTTGTTGGCAAAGTAATGTCTCTGCTTTTGAATATGCTATCTAGGTTGGTCATAAATTTCCTTCCAAGGAGTAAGTGTCTTTTAATTTCATGGCTGCAGTCACCATCTGCAGTGATTTTGGAGCCCCCAAAAATAAAGTCTGACACTGTTTCCACTATTTCCCAATCTATTTCCCATGAAGTGATGGGACCTGAAGCCATGATCTTCGTTTTCTTAATGTTGAGCTTTAAGCAACTTTTTTACTCTCCTCTTTCACTTTCATCAAGAGGCTCTTTAATTCCTCTATAATTTCTGCCATAAAGGTGGTGTTAACTGAATATCTGAGGTTATTAATATTTCTCCTGGCTATCTTGATTCCAGCTTGTGCTTTTTCCAGCCCAGCATTTCTCATGATGTACTCTGCATAGAAGTTAAATAAGCAGGGTGACAATATACAGCCTTGACGTACTCCTTTTTCTACTTGGAACCAGTCTATTGTTCCATGTCCAGTCCTAGCTATTGCTTCCTGACCTGTATACAGGTTTCTCAAGATATGTTGAGCTTTAAGCCAACTTTTTCACTTTCCTCTTTCACTTTCATCAAGAGGCTTTTTAGTTCCTCTAAAATTTAAGATTTGCTCTAGAGCTTATTATAATGAAACACTTGTGCAGAATTTATTTAAAATTAATTTTGAGTTTTCTCTGTGTAGTACCTATTCTTGATATAGGACTTGGAGAAAAATGAATCCTTCTAGTTGAAATGCTTCAGCCCTAGATTACTGTCAGAAAATATCTGGAAAGCATGCCTGATGAGATCCTTTGTTAGCAAGTGATCATTTAATTGACATAATTAGTTTTCTTGTTTTTAATGGCATTTATCAATTAATAGATGCAGGGCAGCCCATACCTGAGCTACTCATTTAGCAATAAAATAAAACCCTGCAACCTACATCATTGCGAAACTATGTCAGTTATTGGAGTTAAGGTAATGTAGATACAATAATTACAATCATCATTTATTGAGCAACTAGTATGTGCCAGGCATTTGGCTAAGCACACCACGTAAGTTAGTACCTCTACTTATATCCTACAACAATCTTGCAATTTAGAGATGATCCCCACAATTTACAGCTAAGGACATTGAGCCTCTGAGGGGTTTGATGATTTGGCTAAGTGTGCATAACAATAAGTTTCCAAGACAGAATATCAACATAGCTCTGTCAGAGAATAAGCCTGTATACTTAACTATTATGACCTTCCATTAAACAAAGGTCAAAAGTCATACTCCACATCTTAATTAAGATGTAAAAGCCTAGGGACTTCCCTGGTGGTCCAGTGGTTAAGAATCTGCTTTCCAATGCAGGGTACACGGATTTGATCCCTGGTCAGAGAACTAATATCCCACATGCCATATGGGGCAGCTAAGCCTTTGCACTGCAACTAGAGAGAAGTCTGCTTACTGCAACTAAGACCTGACACAGCCAAAGAAATAATCTTTTTAAAAAAAAAAAAAAGAGTGAAAAGAACAAAGTTTAGATGTAGAAAATCTCTGTTTAGACTCAGTTAAGAAATCCTCCTTCATTTTTGCAAGAAAGATCTTAAGACTTTTTCACAAACTGGAGTCAACATTGCTTATTATTTACATAACCAACACACATGAGCACTGATGACTAACGGAGTGATGAATAAAAGTTGGACAAAAGCATACAACACAAATCTAGAGAAAAAGGTGCCAGCAGAGCAGTTTCTCATATATAATATTAATTTAGTTCACTATACATGCAATACTGCTATCTTGATGTGAAGCAAGAAAGTCCCACAGAAAGTGTTGGGATAATTTTTTTAAATAATGATATAATGTTTATGGAAGGATTTCTTGATGTCATGATATTACTGAATTATCTCTAATTCTCAACACCTCAGAAAATAAATATTGTTCATCTTATTTTACAGAATAAGAAATTTCAGTCCAGTGAAATGTTTATTTTAGAGTCACTCAGTCAAAATTAAGACTTGTACTCGGTGTACCTACAAAGCTCACAGTACTTTTTCTTTTCTATAAGAAAATTCTTAACCTAAGGTAGAAATGTCCTTAGACAAAAGTAGTAGATTCATACAAGGCTTAAGGGGTACACCACCTAAAATTACATGAAACAATAGTATGTATGTATATGTACTTTCTTTCTTGTAGGGGCTTTACTGAATGCTTGGACAGTTAAGAATCTGCCTGCAATGCATGATACCCAGGTTTGATTCCTGGGTCAGGAAGATTCCCTGGAGAAGGGAATGGCAACCCACCCCAGTATGAGGATTCATAACAATTTTAAATAGATCCCAAAGAATTCTGGAACTCAAAATATCACAATAACCCCAGCGTTTTCTCTGCTATATCCCTGCTTGCAGAAAAGAGAAGTAACTCTCTGAACCATGCAATTATTGGAAAGGAATTTCAGAACCATTCTCTACAAAAGGCCTTGGTTTTATCTGGGATCAGGAAGTAGTGCTAAAGGAGGTGAAAGACACACCGTTAAAAGTGAGAGGATGGGATTTGCTTTTAAGGTGAGAGCTGAAGAAGGGGTCAGAGAGAGAGCAGGAAGTGAAAGGAATATACAGGCAAAGAGTCAAAATCTTTACAGCAGCAGGAGCAGGGAGAGAATCAGAAAAGACAAACTTTGGAAGAGAAGCAAAAACAGGCAATAGCCCAGTATTATGAAAGGTACAAATCCCAGTGAAATGTTAGCCATTCAGTCATGTAAGGCTCTTTGCGAACCCAGGGACTGTAGCCTGCCAGGCTCCGCTGTCCATGGAACTCTCCAGGCAAGAATACTGGAGTGGGCTGCCATTCCTTTCTTCAAGGGATCTTTCTGACCCAGGGATCAAACCCCTGGTCTCCTGCATTGTAGGAAGATTCTTTATCTTCTAAGCCACCAGGGAAGTCCCACAAATCAAAGAACATCATGAAAAAATAAAAATAGCGCTGAGAATTAAAAGCAGTGTTGGGACTCTCCAGAAAGATTAGCAAAACCCTAAAATAAATATTGAAGCACTGCAGAAAACTCATATTTCATAAGCTTCAACAAGGTGTAAAGGCATTTTCTACTTAGTATGTGAGGAGGGGAAAGGACGAGATAAAGTTAAACTGACATCATTTGTGTACCTTTGACAATAATATATGTGCATCTCTGTGTATTAGAATTATTGCTTTAAGGAACTAGGGTTAGTTGAAGTATTAGGGCACGTCCAACTCTTTGCAACCCCATGGACTATATACAGTCCGTGGAATACTCCAGGCCAGAATACTGGAGTGGATAGCCTTTCCCTTCTCCAGGGGATCTTCCCAACCCAGTAGGAGATGGTTATGGACAGGGAGGCCTAGCGTGCTGCGATTCATGGGGTCGCAAAGAGTCGGACACGACTGAGCAATTGAACTGAACTGAACGGAATTAAACTATTAATATGACTAAGAACTGCAGTGGTCTATAAATTCATCTCTGCTTTTTTCACTGATCTAGAAGATTTTTCCAGTCTGAGAGGTTTCTATTCAGTGGTTTTGGTTTTGGTTTAGCCTTTAGCAGAAGGCTAAAGTTATGCTGAAACTACAGGACTTTGGCCACTTCATGCAAAGAGTTGACTCATTGGAAAAGACTCTGATGCTGGGAGGGATTGGGGGCAGGAGGAGAAGGGGAGGACAGAGGATGAGATGGCTAGATGGCATCACTGACTCTAACACTAGTCTAAGTATCCAAAATTATATTTTTGGTGGCATTTTTTTTAGTTGTACTTACAATTTAATTTATTTCCATTTAGTTTCCTTACCTGAGGTAAGATAAAATTGTTATTCCCATGTGGAATATATCAAGTTTTTAATAATTCCCATGAAAATGAACTTCTTAAGATTATCTTTTTATCAATAGTTAAATTATGTTATGTTTTTAATTGGACTCTTAAGTCACAGCCTCTAGCTTCCCAGAATTGTAATGGTGTTGAATTAAAGAGACTTAGAGGAACCAGATATGGAAAGCTGTCACCGTGATAATTTAGTTTTATGATTAAATCATGGAAAACACTGTAGAATTCTGAAGAGATTTTTAACCCTTTTATTTTGAAAAAGGTGTCATTTAGTTTGTTGGTCTCAAAAGGTCTGAATCTTTGGAGAGATTTCTAAGCCTATAGAAAATTCAATAAAATAAATGTCACAGTAAAAGTAATGGAGACAACCACATTAAATACACACCCAATTTACAATCTACAAATTAAAGTAACAAAATACACACACCCACACACATACAAGTAAGCACATGCATACAGTAAGCTACAGTGGAAGAATCAATGGTAATACAGAGATATTTGAGAACTTTCTATATGCTTTGCATAATAAGTAACAGGGATATTTTAGAGGGGGCAAAGTACTTTATTAGAATATTTAAATATTCAATTTATAGTAAATACTTTAAATGTTTTGATACTGAGTTCTTAATATTCTTTTTTCCAAGAATATTCTCTAAGAACAAAGAAACTAATATTAGTGAGCAGCTCACTGCTGAGAAGGCAAAAACTGTATTGAAACTGAAGAAATTCTTTTCAGAGTGCAAACAAAAGCAAGTACATGGGACCTATCAAAGTACCACGCAGTGACACACAGAAATAAAAATGACTTTGTTTGAAAATATTTGTGGAAAATTAGATATATAAAGGGTATATGGGATCTCTCTGTATTATCTCTCAAAACTGCATGCGAATCAACAGTTATCTCATAATAAAGGGTTTAAAAGTATGTCTTATCCAATGGCAATATCTTTTTTGCTATCTGTATGTTGCTTAATGCATCAAAATACACTGAAGTATTTAAATTATATGTACTTGACAATGAAAGCGACCCTACTCTAATCTTGTGTTTATGTTGGCATTTTTAGGGTAATTGACTCAAACCCAACTCAGTATTAATTTTTAATTGTAGTGGGTGGGTGGGGGCTCTGTATGGAGACAGAGAGCTATTTCACTACATTTGTTAAATTAATTCGTGATGTTAGTTTTCTTTTCTTTTCTTTCTTTTTTCTTTTTCTTTTTTGTAAACTGTAGGAAAATGGAGGAGGAAAAAAAAAATCTCTTCTTTAAAACCATCAGTCACAAGAACTGGGTAAAGGAGAATGCAGCTTTTTTATTTGATGGGATGAGAAAGCTAATAATGTATGACAGTAAAAAGGCAGAGGCTTTTAACGCTTTTTTTAACCTTACAAAAAAGGTCAGCTCTGATCTCGAAATGAGAAGAACAGCCAACACATGGGAAAGAAGGGCAAAAAGCCAAGTGGAAAGTGAGAAGGAGCTGGGGATGAACACACTCACATGGCGGATTCCAGTCCCTGCCACTGGCACCCCAAGATTCTCAAGGTGTGGGCTCATCATCTCTGAATTAATTTAGGTTTTATCACAGGGTAAAGGGAGGGCCAAATAAAAGACTGGTAAATTTACCAAGACCAGGAAAGAGATAATGCTTTATCTTAATTTAGACAGAGAGGAAAGGAAAAATTCTGCAACCAGTATGCTAGATTCATTTTTTATGAAAAAAGTGTTAATTGAATATGTCTGCTTCCAACTCAATGGTTAATGCACTTAATCTATAAAAGCATTTGACAATGTTTATTAAAGGCCTACTCTGTGACCAGCACTGACATGGGATAGAGCCCTCATTTTGCAGATGTGAATTCTGAGAGGAAAGGAAACTTGCTTGAGATAAAATAGTCCATAAGAGCTGGCCCGGATTTGAATTCAGACCAACAGACTCCAAAACTCTTGTCTTTTCCGCCAGAGAAACCAGCCCTGATGACTTTTGCTTTCGTTTGTGTCTCTAACGAAAACAGTGTCAAGTTTGCTTAAAATGAAAAAGCAAGTTTACTCTTTTTTAACTCCAAAGCTAATAGCTTGCCTTAAATCATCCTGTCATACAGTAAGAGCCCCCAAGAAGACAGCTCAATGAATCATCATGCTACAAGAAAAAAAAAATGTGATAGAGGCTGTATTGTGCTCTAGTTCACAAGAAGGGTAGGATTCCTGCCCCTGCCACTTACTAGCTGGTGATCAAGGGCAAATTACACAACCTCTCTGAACTTCGGCTTCATTATATGATAAATGAGGGTAATAGTGGGTTGGCCAAAATGTTCACTTGGATTTTAATACAATGCGCTCAGTAAATATTAGCTATTTTCCATATGATCATAAATAAGTTGATAATATAATACTGAACAAATAGGCATAATATTTGCCAACTAGTTAATGGATTATAATATCCTCATATACAGCTCCGTAAATGTTGCTAATGAGATATAATCGATTTTTAATAATAAAGACAACAAGTTTAAGTACCTGACACTGTACTATTTAGATACTTAGATTTCAAGTTGATAGAAACAACTGAATACTTTTTATTGTGCATGACTTTCCAACTATCACAATATTATTTACTCTTAGAAATCAAATGTTTATACAAATGAGATTTCTCTTTTATACTGTAAGACTTTTACCTTTTTATAGCCTCTTTCCTGATCCAACTTATGTTTGCTTCTCTTCATGATTCTCTGTCTTAGAAAATGCCAACAGCCACCCCAACACTGGAAAATATTCTAGACATCTCCTTTTCTCTCCACTGAAAAAGACCAGAAATGGGATAACACGTGTTTAATATTTCCATCTCTACAATCATGATCTTAGCTTATCGCTTTACATCACTTTGCCAACCAAGGCCCATATAGTCAAAGCTACGGTTTTCCCAGTAATCATGTGTAAATATGAGATTTGGACCATAAAGAAAGCTGAACGCCAAAGAATTGATGCTTTCAAATTGTGGTGCTGGAGAAGATTCTTGAGAGTCCCTTGGACTGCAAGGAGATCAAACCAGTCAACCCTAAAGGAAATCAACCCTGAATATTCATTGGATGGACTAAAGCTGAAGTTCCGATACTTTGTGGTCACCTAATGAGAAGAGCCTACTCATTGGAAAAGACTCTGATTTTGGGAAAGACTGAGGGCAGAAAGAGAAGGGGAAGAAAGAAAAGGAGATGGGTTGGATGGCATCACAACTTAATGGACATGAGTTTGAGCAAACGCTGGGAGACAGTGAAGGACAGGGAAGCCTGGCAGGCTGCAGTCCATGGGTCGCAGAGAGTTGGACACGACTTAGCCACTGAACAACAACACTCTCTGTGCCAAACACGCCCCCAGGCTATCAGGAGGGCTCATTCTAAAAGGCAAACTGATAGGACTTTAGGATTAACAAATACAAACTACTATATATAAAATAGAAAACCAACCAAGACCTACTATAGCACAGGGAATTATATTTAATGTCTTATAACAAATTATAATGGAAAAGAATCATAAAAAGAATATAGATATAGAGGAGATGTGTATAAGAGACAGGACTATATACAGTCCGTGGAATACTCCAGGCCAGAATACTGGAGTGGATAGCCTTTCCCTTCTCCAGGGGATCTTCCCAACCCAGGGATCGAACCCAGGTCTCCAGCATTGCAGCAGATTCTTTACCAGCTGAGCCACCAGGGAAGCCCAAATAGGGCAATAGGTATTAATAAATGCTCATTACAATGATTATTTATAATTGACAAAGCACTCTAAATACTACCTTGTTGGATTCCCATAGCAAACCCCAAACCTCAGCTCTCATCTCACTCACCTCCCACCCGAATAAATATCACTGTCTTCCAAATCCTGTGTTCCACTCAAAAATCTGTTTCCCTTCAAGGGTAGATGTTCTGCACCACTTTCTAGATCAATCCTATTTTGAGGTAGAAAGTTCTTTTATTGTTTCAGCTTCTTTACCCACTGACCTTACCCTGCAAACAACAGAAAAAAAGCCCTGGAGCAACATTCCAGACTTCTAGAGTATTTTCTAAGGTATTCATCCTAAGGTGGCACCATTGGGATAAGAGAGTCTTATCTCATATAACTTGATAGGCTTCTGCATCCACCTTTAGTACTGAAAGACTGATTGCAACTGTCTGTCTAGGTCCTGAATGATACCGCTTTATTCTTGTGAAACTCCAGTTCACCTATGGGAACCCTGCCTCTACCCTAGACCAGGGTTTGGACTCTCCCTTCACTGTGACTCTCTCCTGCTAACTGCTTACCTGTCTGGGCTTCTTGTTGTGTTTCTGTTAGAACTTCCTTCTACAATCAGCGTTCCCAATCCTCAGACATGGACTGGTAGGGGTCCACTGCCTGTTAGGAACCAGGTTGCACAGTAGAAGGTGAGTGGTGGGCAAGCTAATGAAGCTTCATTTGTATTTACAGCCTGAATTCCTCCTCCTGCCAGATCAGGAGTGGCATTAAATTCTCATAAGACTGTGAATCCTACTGTGAACTCAAAGTGTGAGGGATCTAGCTTGCACACTCCTTATGAGAATCTAATGTCTGATGATCTGATTTTGCGTTATGGCCAGTTGTATAATTATTTCATTATATAGTACAATGTAATAATAGAAATAAAATGCACTATAAATGTAATGCTCTTAAATCATCTTGAAACCATCCCTGCCACTCTGGTCCATGGAAAAATTGTCTTCTGTGAACCCATCCCTGGTGCCAAAGTAGGTTGTTGACCACTGTTCTACAACACTCTGTTACAGACTGTCTGATCAAGTCCAGTAACTTTGTTAACCTGAGGGCATCATCCTTGTGCCACCAGCCTGGACTCTCAAAGAGGCCTCAGAATCTAGATAAGTTTCTTTAAAACTCAGGCTGCCTTGGAGCTAACAATTAAAAAGGAAGATGGGAGGTGAATCAGGGTGGTGGTGCTCCAGTGCAGTACAGCCAAAGTAAAAAATGAGGAGAGGCTTAAAATGAATATTTGGAAATATATGTTGCTAGACACATCTAGTTACTAGCAGATGTGTTGCCAGTTACACAGAGACATTCCACAGAAGCAAAGGGAAATCACCCTGAAAGGTTTTAGAAATGGTGATTTTGGAGTTTTGGNAAAGTAAAAAATGAGGAGAGGCTTAAAATGAATATTTGGAAATATATGTTGCTAGACACATCTAGTTACTAGCAGATGTGTTGCCAGTTACACAGAGACATTCCACAGAAGCAAAGGGAAATCACCCTGAAAGGTTTTAGAAATGGTGATTTTGGAGTTTTGGTTGAGCCAGTGTTGCTGCACATGGGTTAGACATCCCCGAGGTTGATCTGGTTGTTCAAAGTTCTCCACCAAAGGATGATGAATCCTACATTCATCGTTCTGGGCAAACAAGTAGAGCTGAGAGAACTGGAGTTTGCATCTGCTTTTATCAGCACAAAGAAGAAGATCAGTTAGTCCAAGTGGAGCAAAAAGTTGGAATTAAATTTAAATGAATAGGTGTTCCTTTTGCAACAGAGATAATAAAAGCTTCTAGCAAAGATGCCATCAGGCTCTTGGACTCTGTGCCTCCCACTGCGATCAGTCACTTCAAGCAATCAGCAGAGAAGCTGATGGAGGAGAAGGGAGCTGTGGACGCCCTGGTGGCAGCCCTGGCCCACATTTCTGCTGCCACATCAGTAGACCAGCGCTCCTTGATCAGCTCAGAAGCGGGCTTTGTGACCATGATCTTGTGGTGCACAATTGAAATGCCAAATATTAGTTATGCTTGGGAAGAACTTAAAGAGCTGCTGGGTGAGGATACTGATTCCAAAGTGAAGGGGATGGTCTTTCTCAAAGGAAAGCAGGGTGTTTGCTTTGATATCCCTATTGCATTAGTAACAGAAGTACAGGAAAAAGTGGCATCATTCACAGCACTGGCAGCTTTCTGTAAGTGGCATGATTCACAGCACTGGCAGCTTTCTGTGGCCACGGAGCAACCAGAGATAGAAGGTCCACGGGAAGGATATCACAACTTCCGAGGACAGCGGAAAGGCAAGAGAGGCTTCAGGGGACAGCATGAGGGCAACCGAGGTGTGGGGGACAGCAGCAAAGGAGTCTAAGCTTCAGAGGACACCAATCAGGAGGTGGCACCAAAAGTAACAGATTCCAAAACAAAGGCCAGAAGCGGAGTTTTAATAAAACATTTGGACAGTAACTTGAAGTAGAGGATTTATTTGGCAAAAACAGAACTATGTTCAGCAATGTGAAATTGAACATTATTTTTCATACAAAGTTAAAAGAACATTGTATTTCCTTCCTGACCACTTGCCCAGTCCCCATCTCTTCGAGAGAGAAAAGCTTCATCTAAATTATTCCACCTGATTGATGACTGTCATTTGTAACTTTATTGTTACTCCTGTCTTGTGTATTCCTTTGGAAAAAGGTGTATGGATTAACTACATATTCTAATGTATTGTTTATAGATTATAAGATAAAGTCAAGCATGTATCTGCTGATACTTTTTAAGCTGACGTGTCTTTATACTTAGAAATGTCTTTTAATAGTAGGCTTCCCTGGTGGCTCAGATGGTAAAGACTCTCCTGCAATGCAGGATCCCTGGGTCTGGAATATCCCCTGGAGAAGGAAATGGCAACCCACTCCAGTAATCTTGTCTGGAGAATTCCATGAACAGAAGAACCTGGCAGGCTACAGTCCATGGGGTTGCAAAGAGTCAGGCATGACTGAGCNCTGGTGGCTCAGATGGTAAAGACTCTCCTGCAATGCAGGATCCCTGGGTCTGGAATATCCCCTGGAGAAGGAAATGGCAACCCACTCCAGTAATCTTGTCTGGAGAATTCCATGAACAGAAGAACCTGGCAGGCTACAGTCCATGGGGTTGCAAAGAGTCAGGCATGACTGAGCAACTATCACTCAGACACATCTTATTGCAGGTGCTGGCACAGTTCATTTGCTTATCAAACCCTCTTTTTCCTGATCACAATGAGAAACTTGGTCATTGCCAACGTCTAAGTTAAACTGTGAATGTTGAACAAGTCATTATTTTTGCTTACACATTATTTTTGGATTTATACATGAAATATTCAAAAAGCTATATTTTTTAAATAGAATAAACATTGACACAGTTCTCCCCTTCAGCCCAGGGAGTCTTTCCATGACTGTTTTCTCCTTTTCTCCATTTCTCTGTATTCATGCCACAAGCCAGAGGAGAATCGGCTTTTTCTATGTCAAACAGAGAAAACAGCAGAGTTTCAATTTCCTGACAACATCTACTGTCAAAATACAGAAATCTGTAACCCTACTAGTCAAGAATTTATCAAATAGTTAATAAAGAAGATTATAAACTATTGCTTCACTAAGGTTGTAACTGAAAGTGAGTTACTGTCTATCTAATTAATTCGGTTAGGTTTCCCTGGTGGCTCAGTGGTAAAGAATCCATCTGCCAATGCAGAAGACATGGGTTCAGGCTCTGAGTTGGGAAGATCCCCTGGAGAAGGAAATGGCAAGCCACTTCAGTATTCTTGTCTGGGAAATCCCATGGACAGAGAGAGGAGCCTGGCGAGCTACAGCCCATGGAGGCCCAAAAGTATCTGAGGTGACTTTAGCACCTAAAGCAACAGCAATTAGTGAGGCTGTCATTTTTAATACTTAGACCAAATTATTGCTGAAACTCCAGTACTTTGGCCACCTCATGCGAAGAGTTGACTCATTGGAAAAGACTCTGATGCTGGGAGGGATTGGGGNAAAGGAGAATGCAGCTTTTTTATTTGATGGGATGAGAAAGCTAATAATGTATGACAGTAAAAAGGCAGAGGCTTTTAACGCTTTTTTTAACCTTACAAAAAAGGTCAGCTCTGATCTCGAAATGAGAAGAACAGCCAACACATGGGAAAGAAGGGCAAAAAGCCAAGTGGAAAGTGAGAAGGAGCTGGGGATGAACACACTCACATGGCGGATTCCAGTCCCTGCCACTGGCACCCCAAGATTCTCAAGGTGTGGGCTCATCATCTCTGAATTAATTTAGGTTTTATCACAGGGTAAAGGGAGGGCCAAATAAAAGACTGGTAAATTTACCAAGACCAGGAAAGAGATAATGCTTTATCTTAATTTAGACAGAGAGGAAAGGAAAAATTCTGCAACCAGTATGCTAGATTCATTTTTTATGAAAAAAGTGTTAATTGAATATGTCTGCTTCCAACTCAATGGTTAATGCACTTAATCTATAAAAGCATTTGACAATGTTTATTAAAGGCCTACTCTGTGACCAGCACTGACATGGGATAGAGCCCTCATTTTGCAGATGTGAATTCTGAGAGGAAAGGAAACTTGCTTGAGATAAAATAGTCCATAAGAGCTGGCCCGGATTTGAATTCAGACCAACAGACTCCAAAACTCTTGTCTTTTCCGCCAGAGAAACCAGCCCTGATGACTTTTGCTTTCGTTTGTGTCTCTAACGAAAACAGTGTCAAGTTTGCTTAAAATGAAAAAGCAAGTTTACTCTTTTTTAACTCCAAAGCTAATAGCTTGCCTTAAATCATCCTGTCATACAGTAAGAGCCCCCAAGAAGACAGCTCAATGAATCATCATGCTACAAGAAAAAAAAAATGTGATAGAGGCTGTATTGTGCTCTAGTTCACAAGAAGGGTAGGATTCCTGCCCCTGCCACTTACTAGCTGGTGATCAAGGGCAAATTACACAACCTCTCTGAACTTCGGCTTCATTATATGATAAATGAGGGTAATAGTGGGTTGGCCAAAATGTTCACTTGGATTTTAATACAATGCGCTCAGTAAATATTAGCTATTTTCCATATGATCATAAATAAGTTGATAATATAATACTGAACAAATAGGCATAATATTTGCCAACTAGTTAATGGATTATAATATCCTCATATACAGCTCCGTAAATGTTGCTAATGAGATATAATCGATTTTTAATAATAAAGACAACAAGTTTAAGTACCTGACACTGTACTATTTAGATACTTAGATTTCAAGTTGATAGAAACAACTGAATACTTTTTATTGTGCATGACTTTCCAACTATCACAATATTATTTACTCTTAGAAATCAAATGTTTATACAAATGAGATTTCTCTTTTATACTGTAAGACTTTTACCTTTTTATAGCCTCTTTCCTGATCCAACTTATGTTTGCTTCTCTTCATGATTCTCTGTCTTAGAAAATGCCAACAGCCACCCCAACACTGGAAAATATTCTAGACATCTCCTTTTCTCTCCACTGAAAAAGACCAGAAATGGGATAACACGTGTTTAATATTTCCATCTCTACAATCATGATCTTAGCTTATCGCTTTACATCACTTTGCCAACCAAGGCCCATATAGTCAAAGCTACGGTTTTCCCAGTAATCATGTGTAAATATGAGATTTGGACCATAAAGAAAGCTGAACGCCAAAGAATTGATGCTTTCAAATTGTGGTGCTGGAGAAGATTCTTGAGAGTCCCTTGGACTGCAAGGAGATCAAACCAGTCAACCCTAAAGGAAATCAACCCTGAATATTCATTGGATGGACTAAAGCTGAAGTTCCGATACTTTGTGGTCACCTAATGAGAAGAGCCTACTCATTGGAAAAGACTCTGATTTTGGGAAAGACTGAGGGCAGAAAGAGAAGGGGAAGAAAGAAAAGGAGATGGGTTGGATGGCATCACAACTTAATGGACATGAGTTTGAGCAAACGCTGGGAGACAGTGAAGGACAGGGAAGCCTGGCAGGCTGCAGTCCATGGGTCGCAGAGAGTTGGACACGACTTAGCCACTGAACAACAACACTCTCTGTGCCAAACACGCCCCCAGGCTATCAGGAGGGCTCATTCTAAAAGGCAAACTGATAGGACTTTAGGATTAACAAATACAAACTACTATATATAAAATAGAAAACCAACCAAGACCTACTATAGCACAGGGAATTATATTTAATGTCTTATAACAAATTATAATGGAAAAGAATCATAAAAAGAATATAGATATAGAGGTATACATGTATATCTGAACCAGTTTGCTGTACCACAGAAACTAACACAACATTATAAATCAACTATGCTTCAATTTTAAGAAGTAAATTAAAAGGAAAATTTAATTATGCTACACTTCTGCTTGAATTCTCCCAATGTTCTATTGTTTTGAAGATAAAGTCCAAGTACTTTCGAGTAATACAAAAGCTCTTCATGATCGTCCTTCTGGCTACACCCCTGGACCTCACCTTCTGCCCTAGAATGATTGATAACTTTTTACATTGTCTCTGCTGTCTCCTGGTCTGCTTCTTCAACCAGTTTACCCACCTCGAAAGTGTCCCACTCTTTGCCGACCCCATGGACTGTAGCCTACCAGGCTCCCTCGTCCGTGGGATTCTCCAGGCAAGAGTGCTGGAATGGGTTGCTGTTTCCTTCTCCAGGAAATCTTCCTAACCTAGGGATTGAACCCAGGTCTCCCGCATTGCAGGCAGACGCTTTACCCACCTTAGTTGACCAATAATAGTGAATTCTTTAAAACTCAAACCAATATATTACCTCCTCCAGCAAGTCTTTCTCAAGTATGGATTAGATGTACATTCTAACAGCTCCATGTATTCTTCCAGTTACATCTAATCTCACATCTCCCTGTAAGTCTGTAAGTGGCAACAACTTAAAGTTTTATCAGAGTATACCACTCTCCTGCTTAAAGCCTTTCAGTGGTTTCTTATTCCAAGCAGAATAAACGGAATTTATTCAGAAGGACACTAAATAGTCCTTCTGTCCGCCTCTCTCACCCATGGATCACTGTGCTTCAATTCACTGTTCTTTGGCACCTGTGATAAATGCTCCCAGCTCAACACTATTGCCTTCCTTACAGTTGCCATCCTCATTACCTTGAAAATTTCCACTTGGACATTTGTGTGGCTGACACCTTCTCATCATGCGCATCATCATGTAACTGCAACATTTTTTCAGGGGATCTCTCTAACCAACTCCCTAATGTTACTTGCCTTAACCATTCACTCTCTTTTTCATGACAATTATCACTATCTGGGTATATTGCTTCTTTATATTTCCTTATTTTCATATGTGTTTCATTGTTGGTCTCTCCACCAGAATATAAGTTTTATGTCTTATTTGTTACTGTATATCAATGTCCAGAAAAGTGTTAAATATAAATTTATTTTATAAAATATCTAATATATATTTATTTTATAAAATATATAAATATAAAATCTAAATCACTACCTTATCTCCAAGAAGAAATTAAGTAATCACTTATTGAAATCAACTGTGGTCATTAACTATATCAAATCAACTTGTTATTTATTGTGGAGCACATCCACTATAAGCATGGAAGATTTGCAAATGATGAAAGTATAACTTACCCATAGAAATTTAAGCACTGAGAGTAAACAGTTTGCCAGCGTAAGATCAGTACATTTTAAGTGCAGAAGCTTAGTGCAGAGGTAGGTACTTAGAGCAGGATGCTAACTGTTCCCCCAAATCTGTTCTTCCATCCATAGGACATGAACACTTGTGGCTGAAAAGCAGCTGCCTCACCAGGGACTACAGTCCTCAAGCCCCGTGCAGCAAAGCAATTTTATATGATTTGTTTCTAGCCACTGGAAAATGAATGTTGTTCAGTCGCTCAGTCATGTCTGACTCTTTGCGACCCCATGGACTGCAGCACGCCAGGCTCCCCGTCCTTCACCGTCTTCTAGAGTTTGCTCAAACTCATGTCCATTGAGTTGGTGATGCCATCCAGGGCTGCATCCTACTACTGAACAGTGTAGAACAAGTAGGTATGGCTTCCACATGCTCTTCCTCCTGCCTCTAGCAGGAAGCAGATGGAGACAGGAATTCAAGTGATGGCAGAGGCACAGAGGAAAGAGCCGGCCTTGGTTCACCACGCAGAGAAGAACCCCAGTGGCCACTGCTCTGGGAAAGACAGTGTGTTAGTTCACTGTAGCTGAGCCATTATCCATTTCGTATCCATTTGCTCCAGCACTCTGGCCTACTGACTTGAAATAACACCACATTCGATATGCTAATTTTCACCAGGTTTCTCAAAATTTGTTGAAAGAGTCTAAGTTTTCAATTGATGAGTATAAGCCTATGCCATGAATGTTTCTTAATCTCTCTATAAATGCTCATGACAGAGGGCTGATTCATAAACTTTTAGGAATATTTCCTTAACCTGAAAGCAGAAGGCTCATGTGAAGTTAAAAAAAAAAAAACTATAAAAATCGGGAAAAGAACATGAGCTGAAATCAAAATGAAAAGAATGTGCAGTTAGATCTGTGTATCCATTTGTATGTAAAGTGTGTTTCTTCTCTGCCTGATGACTGACCATATTAAATATCCACAGCAGAAAATTAGTTCATTCATAAATTGTTTGTTTATATTTTTCCAAATTGTAAGTTGTTTTTAATACAAGACTAACAAAAACTTATCATTTCATAATTTTTTTTAAATTTAAAGAGCCTTAGGTTTTACCTGGCTTATCAAGTTTAGCTTCATCTGATATGACCTCTTAATTTATAATCTTTTTGAGAATAAAGGTGTAGAAAAAGAAAAAAGAAAAATTAAGTGAATCTGCAAGAATCTTTATTTGAAGTAACCTATTATCAGATAAAATGTGAGCATAATTTTAATGCTTCTTTAATCTAGTTAGGTCAAAATCTCTGCCATATCCCATTCAAATGCACAAGTATTATTTGTCATATAATATTTTTTTTAATTTTTTTTATTTTTTTGTATTTATTTTTTTACACGAACTCCCAAACATGAANACCTATTATCAGATAAAATGTGAGCATAATTTTAATGCTTCTTTAATCTAGTTAGGTCAAAATCTCTGCCATATCCCATTCAAATGCACAAGTATTATTTGTCATATAATATTTTTTTTAATTTTTTTTATTTTTTTGTATTTATTTTTTTACACGAACTCCCAAACATGAACCCCCCTCCCACCTCCCCCCCCATATTTGTCATATAATATTAACTCCTTTTTATGAAAATAACTGATGCTCCAAAGTTGTGCCCTTCCTTCGTATTGGGCAGAATGAAGGAAGGGTTTTTTTTTTTTTAACTTTCTGTTTAATGTTGGAAAATAGCTGGTTAACAGTGACAGTTTCAGATGGACAGCAAAAGGACTCAGCCATACATATACATGTATCCATCCTCCCCCAAACTCCCCTCCCATCCAGGCTGCCATATAACATTGAGCAGAGTTCCCTGTGCTACACGGTATGTCCTTGTTGGTTATCCAGTTTAAATATAACAGTGTGTACATGTCGATCCCAAGGTCCCTAACTATCCCTGCCCCCCCACCCCTATCCTCCCCTCCTGGCAACCGTAAGTTCAAAAGAAAGAGGGTTTAGAGAAAGGAGACTTGAGATGGGCTGAGCATATGGTGCATAAGTGGCTATGACACCAACCACCTCTACTTCTGACTACCTTCCCTGTACTAACTTATCTGAAATAATCACCCTTTCTCCCTTCCTCATCACAGCACCAGAAAACTCTTGAAAGAGGGTTTAGAGAAAGGAGACTTGAGATGGGCTGAGCATATGGTGCATAAGTGGCTATGACACCAACCACCTCTACTTCTGACTACCTTCCCTGTACTAACTTATCTGAAATAATCACCCTTTCTCCCTTCCTCATCACAGCACCAGAAAACTCTCCCCCAAAATACATTCCCAAATTATATATACCACATTATGTAAGAATTTTGTCATTTATCCTTTTAAATTCTAGGTGTGGCCTCTTCCTTGAACTTGCTTTCTTCACTTCATTACACTATTTTTTTCATTACACATTATTTTGTTTGTTTTAGTTTTCTATGTCATATCAGGGAATCTGGGATCCACCATTATTTTGTTTCCTATTACTACAAACTAGATATAATTTCACGGAGAAGGCAATGGCACCCCATTCCAGTACTCTTGCCTGGAGAATCCCATGGACAGAGGAGCCTGGTAGGCTGCAGTCCATGAGGTTGCTAAGAGTCGAACACGACTGAGCGACTTCACTTTCGCTTTTCACTTTCATGCATTGGAGAAGGAAATGGCAGCCCAATCCAGTGTTCTTGTCTGGAGAATCCCAGGGACGGCAGGGCCTGGTGGGCTGCCTTCTATGGAGTCTCACAGAGTCAGACATGACTGAAGCGACTTAGCAGCAGCAGCAGGTATAATTTCAAACACTGTACTCAGTATACAAATTTTATTCAATAATAGAATTATTTGAAGTCCCATGGTGTTTATTATCATTGCTTTAATAGACTAGCCTTGTATCTGAATGTCAGTGCTGCTCTGGGAAATTACAGCATTTTCATATTATAATACATATTGATTATTAACCAACACTAAGTATTTTAATTGATGCTATTTCACATTATAATTGCTACCCGAATCTATTCACAGAATTTAGATTGTTTTTAAATCTAAAATTGATCTTCTTTATTACATTCTCTGTTTGTGATTGTTGTCAGACATCTGCAATTTTTTATATGCAAATAAGTTACTGAATGTGAATTAAAAGGGCAATTATAGCAATAACAGAAATTATTTTAAGCAAACTTCAAAGGTTTGTTTGCCTTAGGGGATCAAAATGGTATAATTCTATACCCAGACACATTTATATGAAGATATGGAAAAAAATGACCTGGTGCCTATTGGCATGAATGAGACTTTTACAAATGAATATCAGTCGTGATGCTCAGGTCTGATTTACTTCATATTAATACAGTCTATTTGGAAGGGAAATTTTTAGACATAGTCTCACAATTGGCTTTCAGAAAGACACCCCTGATTCTGTTGACACGTGGCTCATCTTTTTTAAAATATTTAATTATTTATTTATTTGGCTGTGGGGGGGTCTTTGCTACAGCAGTATAGACTTAGCTGCTCCCTATTATTTGGAATCTTAGCTCCCTGACCAAGGAGGGAACCCAGGCCCCCTGCATTGAAAGACCAGAGTCTTAACCACTGGACCACAAGAGAAGTCCTGTACATGGCTTATCTTGAATGCTCTTTTGAGGTCCAGCTTTGATTTATTAGTTCTCTGGTATGCATACTTTACCAATGCCCAAACCTTGATCACTACCATCTAATTTCTTTAATCTGTGTTCAGCCAGAAGTGCATTACTGAAAATATCCAGAACCATGGGGATTGGGACTTTTCTAATTCCTTCTCCTACATTCACACCTAATTTTAACTGATCAATTGAGGTTTTTTTAGTACACGTTAGCCGACTCATTGGAAAAGACCCTGATGATGGGACAGCTCAAAGGCAGGAGGAGAAGGGGATGACAGAGGACAAGATACTTGGATGGCATCACCAACTCAGTGGACATGAGTCTGAGCAAGCTTTGGGAGATGGTGAAGGACATGGAAGCCTGGCATGCTGCAGTCCATGGGGTTGCAAAGAGTCAGACATGACTGAGACGAACTTCAGGCTGGAGAGGATGGAGGAGATGTTGGCGATTAGAGGTGACTCTGGGTCGCAGCTGGTCAAAAGCAGCAAAAGCGTTCTCACGGACCAAGGCTCAGATCTTGCTAGAAATCAAGGGGCAGAATCACCACAGCCAAGGGCTTCTGAAAATCTCCTAACTTGAGTGAGGAAGAACCCTGAGCACTGGTCTTCCTGGAGACCTGAACATGAATGGGCCCCGAGGGCAGTGTGCACAGCCTGCAGACCCCCTCCCCACCCCACGGCTTTAACACAGAGCCACACTGTGCATGTGCGACTGCTACTGGACATGCTTAACTGGAACACAGTAAAATTACTCAGATACCACATATTGACTGGTGGGTGTATTTCCCAGAAATTCTGAGTGTCAATTGGCAACTTAATTGTTATACTTGGTTCATTTAGTACTGATGATATTTGAAAACGATGAGACTTACAGAAAAAAAAGTGTGTATGTATAAATAAATATATATATATTTATATATTCTGTGTTGAGAGACACTAGCAATTAAATAAGTGTGATACTATGTAATAAATCTTAAAAATAGGTATAACCATATAATAAAATGGGAACAACAAGAAGAAACTAAAATTAATTTTGTCAGGGCCATAAAAAAAAACCGACAGGAAGAATTTTTTTAAGTGACTTGAATTTGACTCCACTGGTACTTAGAATTTAAGCAGGAAGAAAAAACCAAGATGATGAGGAGAGATGAAGTCAAGTCATTTTGGATAAAGGCAGTAGGAAAGTGCAGAGAAATAGCATACCAGGAAAATACCATTGGGTGGATAGGGGCTGGGGTCGAGGAGAAAAGTGAAGCTGAAAGGGGAAAGTCCAAGGTGCCTAGCTGTGAGTACCATTTGCCGTGCTGAGGAGCCTTCCATTCACCATTTAATAGGAAGCATTAAATGTGTTCTGAATTTCAGAAAAGAAATACAATGACGTTGTAGAGAATGAAATGAGGGAAGCAACTAGAAACACCATTTAACAAGTTGTTCATTCTTCTTTATTCAACAAAGCAATATTTACCAAGCGTTTGTTAGGAACCAGACATAAAGTTGGGTACTGGGGTGAAGTGCTAATTTGTTTCGGTTGTGTCTCTTTGTGACCCCATGGACTGCAGCCTGCCAGGCTCCTCTGTCCATGGGCTTCTCCGGGCAAGAATACTGGAGTAGGTTGCCATGCCCTTCTCCAGGGTATCTTCCCAACCCAGGGATCAAATCCATATCTCTTATGTCTCCTGCATTGGCAGACAGATTCTTTACCACTAGGGCCACCTGGGAAACCCAAAATACAGTCCCTAACCTCCAGGAGCTCACTATCTTGTGAGATGGGGGTGGGCTGGGAGAAAATAGTTTAATAAACAACACAATTAAACTATCATATGATTTGGGCTTTAATATAATGTTGATCAAAATAAGAAATGTAAGAACAAATGTAAAACAGATTGGAAGAAAGAATGTATATGTGGAGATTTGCTGAAATTGAATTGCCTATGGCAAACCTACATAGACCTTGCTGATAGTATTTGGATAGAAGTCCAAAACTTGGATGAGGTATCTGGCCTAGAGATATAGACTTGACTGCCCTTCAATGTGTAAGTGATTGTTGAAGACACAGGTGTGGATGAGATCACCTTAAATGGTAGGTAGAATTACAAGTAAATAAAGAACAGAATCATTAGAATTGTTTCAAAGTATAAAGTATATTGTAGTATTTCTTCAAAATATCCACTGCCCTTTCCTACTGGTTGAGTGTCTACCCAATGTATTCCTTCTGGGTCTGTCCCTGAGGGAAAATTATAATGCCTAATCATTAATGTAAAGCTGGACCTTGTGATTATCTTCAGCCAATGAAATGTAAGCAGAAAGAACATTAACCCCTTCTGTGCAAAACTTTTAAAAGCCTGTAACATAATTCTTCTCTCTTTCTTCTTCCTGGGCCTCAATATCAGAAATCAGTCCTAGAGTTAAGAACCAAAGGTGTCCGGTGATGACCATGTAACATGAACTAAAGGAAAACTGGTGTTTGAAGATCTTTACAATAAAATAAATTTGCCTGAGATGGATAAGACAGGATGAGTAGAAAGAAGTATAATAAATCAAATAAAAAAGATGCTGTAGAAATAAGATTTTGAGATATCCAAGAAGTCTGAAATATAGGATGTGAAATGTTATAAATGAGTCAAAAATGACTGAGATTTTTG
Organism: Oreotragus oreotragus; assembly: GCA_006410675.1. Lineage (NCBI taxonomy): Eukaryota > Metazoa > Chordata > Mammalia > Artiodactyla > Bovidae > Oreotragus > Oreotragus oreotragus. The sequence goes on along the minus strand of SJYX01024731.1, from coordinate 252,802 downwards.
ACTTGAGTGACTGTGAGAAGGTGACTTTGTTATATGAGAAAGGACAGAGAACCCTACTACTACTTTCGTATCAGAGCTTGCACTTAAATTCCACTTTGGAACTGGAGGAAGGACAAAGTCAAGATGTTGAAATTTGGATAAATTTGTTAAAGATATCTCTGGTACATTCAGATGGAAATGCCTGCTAGGCAATGGAATATGTAGACCTCGAGTTCAGGATGGGTTTATGGACAAGATAGGGCCTCCTGAGAGGCTTGCATCTGGTAAGAAAGGGGTTGAAGATAAAAACCTGGAGGAAACTCATTTTTAAGGGAAAAATGAAAGAGGAAAAATGGAGTAAAATAAACTTCATAAGAAAGGTTAGCGAGGTAAAAATGAAACATAAAAAGTAATGTTTAATGTACTAAGCAAAAAGATGTTATAAAAAGTGCACTGGTGTGGACTGCTGCAGAGAGGTAAATATGCTTAAATTTTGAGAAGATTATTTATGTTTACAATTAAGAGATACATTAGCATAGAACATTGCCCTAGAGAAGTTCTAAAATCTGTACCTGGGGTGATAACCTCATATCAGAATTACCTTAGGGAATCTCTGAAATTGCCCTTATATCTTGAGGAGTTGGGCTCTGGAAACTCCACAGCAAAGAGTTAAATTTTGTTCCTTTTCTCTTTGAATTTGGGCTGTAGTGTCTTTTCTTCAGGATTAGAAGAAGCCAAAGCCTGGTTTGAAAGGGGATTAGAGTAGAGATGAAGAGGTTGTCCTCTCCCAGTTTTTTATTTGGAAGGAATAGTTCAGTTGTGAAAGGGTAAAACCACATTTGCAGGCACTGCCTTGGAGCTCCATAACTTTTAAGAGCTAAGCTTCAGGAGTGTGGTGGGTGTGGACGCTTGATAGTAATGAGGAGAGAATTGAGTGTAATGAAGTGAAGAAAGCAAGTTCAAGGAAAAGGCCATCTCGTCAAGGGAGTCAAGGTTGAAGGGAGGTCATCTGGAGAATGGGGAGGTTGGGTGTGGTGAACACTTTTGTTGGCAGAAGGAATATTGATATTGAAGACCCAGGAGAGAAAAGAAATAATTGATGGCAAACATTTCCCATGTGAGGTAAGAGGGAACTGTATCAAGAATAAACTGAAAGGAAACAGCACATCACAAAGGAGAAAAGAATAGAACCTCTTCCTCTAGAACCTCAACAGAGGGCAGGAGGCACATGTAAATCACTGGGTGTACAAATAAATCCCATCATGTCCTTAAGGAAAGTTATACAAGAGTAATTTGTAAACTCTAAGGCACTGAACAAATACTAGTCCCTATTATTATTTTAATTTTCACTTTGGTGAGTTATTGGGAACGCGGTCTATAGCTTGGGGGCCAGGTCAGAAATGGACTGTCACTTTGAGAGTCATCTATGGCAGAGTGATAGTAAAGTAAATTGGATTTAAGAGAAATCTCTCACGTAAGAGTATAAGGAGGGAAGCAGGGAACCACAGACAGTGCATTAAGCTTATGAACTCCGTGGAAACTCATTGAGGACAATCAGGACTAAAGGACATAGTGCTGATGAGAAGTGGGCAAAATTTTACAGCTTAGAGTCACAAAGGGCAGTGTCATCAAAAGGGAGGAAGCCCAATGTTTCAAGCTACAGAGTCAATGACAGTGATGCCGACCCAGCCCCTGCCACAAGCCCCGACTGGGACAGGTACACAAAGTGTTTGTGGTAAAGTGACTGCAGGCTATGATTAAGGGCACGGCATTTAGTGAAGAGCAGTCCATTTTGGGGTTGTCAAGAGTCGGACACGACTTAGCGACTGAAAAACAACATCAGGCCGTTTTGAGAATCCAGGCTTTGTTCCAAGAATCCAGATGATGTCCCAGTTTAAAATGTGATCAGGCAATGGAGAAAGAAGGAAGCTTCTGGAGAATGTGTGTATCAGACGTTGGTTCTGAGCAGAGGGCCAATGAGGATCTCAGCCAGGAAAGACAAGGACCAGAGTTTTCATCACAAGAGCAGAAATGTAACAGTCAGGTCAGGGAAAGAATCGGAAGAGCAGAACTTGAAGACTCAAGAAGGAAACAGGAATAATGAAGGCTGTGAAAATCTTAAATTGAACATCTTGTTCCCTTGGAATGTCCATAGTTGATCCTACATCATGCCTTCTACCAGACGTTTCATTAAGGCTTTGGGTCCCGGGACATCATCATGGGTCACAAGTTGATCTATAAAATGCTGCTTTCATGGGGTTTGGATTTCCACTACTTGAATGGCATTTTCACTCTTGAGTGAGCCAGCCTCTAACTTTCTAAAATGCTTTTACCTCTGTTCCATCCTCAGTCCTGCAATGCTGGAGCTTCAGCCCCTCCAGTGCTTGCTGTCCTGTACTGGTTCTTCCCCGCATCTCTTAGGCTCTGCACTCATCTACTTTTCCCTTTTCCTTATAAAATAGTGTGTGTTGCGTGTCTACTGTGTACTTAACCCTGGGCTAAACTCTTTCTGCTTTTTTTCCTCCCCCAAAATTAAGAAGTAAGAAATTAGCAAACTCTGCTTTTTTAGCTCAAACATTTGTAGAAACTTTCCCAAATTCACAGAGTCTGGTGGAACCTGGAAGTGAATAAGGTGATCAGTACTCCCAAGGTTGTGTTGGGTATTCATCCTGCTGTATGTCTTTTCTAAATGCTACCTCTTTGGAATTTCCCTGGTGGTCCAATGGTTAAGAATCTACCTTACAATGCAAGGGACACGGGTTCGATCCCTGGTTAGGGAACTAAGATTCCCACATGCTGCGGGGCAGCCAGAGAGGCCCTCACACATCCTAATGAAGAGCCTGCGCATCCTCCCACCAAATTAAATACCCCTTACTTGCATGGCATGGGTCTCATGACCAATCTTAGTGCCACCGCTCAAACCAACATCCTTCATTTCCTTTCCTTTTATACTTTTGCGCATACCAAGCCAATCCCTAATTCTGAGGCAAACAAGTTGCCTATTTTCATCATGCTTATTTCCAGGCTGCTAAGTGTTGTTGGAGAAAATTAAATAGCTGTACTGATTGCTTTCATTACATTGTCATGATGTCCCAACCTCAGCCAGGCCTTCGCAAACACTAGCAATCCCTCTGCTCCTCTCTCGACAGCTCTTTCCCATTTCCCAGCATCTGTTCCAAATCTGTTTAGTTTTCCTCAAGTCTACTTTAATTAAAAACATTCTTAACATGGCTTACTAGGCTCTCCAGAATTGGCTCCTTCCCACCTCCCTGCTCTCCCCTAGCACTGTGCTCCCCCTAGCTTTGCTATTCTCTCTGATACTTTTGATCCTTGTGTCTTGTCCCTTTTGGATATTCTATTTGTTGAGAGAGACAGAGAGGCTTTCTCTTACTTCTTTGTTCAACTAAGTACTCATCCTTCAATGTTACATCATCTGATGAGCCTTTCCTGACCTCCAAGATTAGCTTAGATCCCACTATAACATTTTAATATTCTGCACATTTTAATGATTTGTCTGAAGGCAGCCTTCCTCTTTTGGTGGGTAATGATGTGCAGATAGTAACAGTGTTGTCTCATTTAACTAGTTGGAACCTCAGCACATGGCATCGTGCCCAGCCCTTGAGAAGTGTTTGATACATATTTATATGTAACTGGAATTGAAATGTTGGCATTTATAGTCATGTGTATTATTTTTTTACCCACAGACTGAAGAGACCTGGAATATCTTGGTTACACACAGTCTTTGAAGGTATAAAAGGTACCTGCAATTGAGGTTTTTCATGCTGACAATAAGCTGGATAAGAAGAGCTTCTCTGATAAAATATAAGACCTGAGAAGGTAGAGAGCAAGTGGGGTCTGTGGAAATATGACTCTCTCGGTCTTGATCTNGGTTCTTCCCCACATCTCTTAGGCTCTGCACTCATCTACTTTTCCCTTTTCCTTATAAAATAGTGTGTGTTGCGTGTCTACTGTGTACTTAACCCTGGGCTAAACTCCTTCTGCTTTTTTTCCTCCCCCCAAATTAAGAAGTAAGAAATTAGCAAACTCTGCTTTTTTAGCTCAAACATTTGTAGAAACTTTCCCAAATTCACAGAGTCTGGTGGAACCTGGAAGTGAATAAGGTGATCAGTACTCCCAAGGTTGTGTTGGGTATTCATCCTGCTGTATGTCTTTTCTAAATGCTACCTCTTTGGAATTTCCCTGGTGGTCCAATGGTTAAGAATCTACCTTACAATGCAAGGGACACGGGTTCGATCCCTGGTTAGGGAACTAACATTCCCACATGCTGCAGGGCAGCCAGAGAGGCCCTCACACATCCTAATGAAGAGCCCACGCATCCTCCCACCAAATTAAATACCCCTTACTTGCATGGCATGGGTCTCATGACCAATCTTAGTGCCACCGCTCAAACCAACATCCTTCATTTCCTTTCCTTTTATACTTTTGCGCATACCAAGCCAATCCCTAATTCTGAGGCAAACAAGTTGCCTATTTTCATCATGCTTATTTCCAGGCTGCTAAGTGTTGTTGGAGAAAATTAAATAGCTGTACTGATTGCTTTCATTACATTGTCATGATGTCCCAACCTCAGCCAGGCCTTCGCAAACACTAGCAATCCCTCTGCTCCTCTCTCGACAGCTCTTTCCCATTTCCCAGCATCTGTTCCAAATCTGTTTAGTTTTCCTCAAGTCTACTTTAATTAAAAACATTCTTAACATGGCTTACTAGGCTCTCCAGAATTGGCTCCTTCCCACCTCCCTGCTCTCCCCTAGCACTGTGCTCCCCCTAGCTTTGCTATTCTCTCTGATACTTTTGATCCTTGTGTCTTGTCCCTTTTGGATATTCTATTTGTTGAGAGAGACAGAGAGGCTTTCTCTTACTTCTTTGTTCAACTAAGTACTCATCCTTCAATGTTACATCATCTGATGAGCCTTTCCTGACCTCCAAGATTAGCTTAGATCCCACTATAACATTTTAATATTCTGCACATTTTAATGATTTGTCTGAAGGCAGCCTTCCTCTTTTGGTGGGTAATGATGTGCAGATAGTAACAGTGTTGTCTCATTTAACTAGTTGGAACCTCAGCACATGGCATCGTGCCCAGCCCTTGAGAAGTGTTTGATACATATTTATATGTAACTGGAATTGAAATGTTGGCATTTATAGTCATGTGTATTATTTTTTTACCCACAGACTGAAGAGACCTGGAATATCTTGGTTACACACAGTCTTTGAAGGTATAAAAGGTACCTGCAATTGAGGTTTTTCATGCTGACAATAAGCTGGATAAGAAGAGCTTCTCTGATAAAATATAAGACCTGAGAAGGTAGAGAGCAAGTGGGGTCTGTGGAAATATGACTCTCTCGGTCTTGATCTTAAAGGAACTGAGATGTTTTGTAGAGCGGTCTATAACAGGGGTCCCCAGCCTCTGGAACTGGGCTGCACAGCAGGAGGTGTGCAGCAGGTGAGGAAGCTTTGTCTGTATTTACAGCCACTTTCCAGCACTTGCATTATACCTGAGCTCCACCTCCTGTCAGATCAGCAGCATAATAAATGTAATGTGCTCGAATAATCCCCAAACCAACACCCCCCACCCCCCAAACTCCCAGTCCATGGGGAAATTGTCTTCCATGAAACTGATCCTAGGTGCCAAAAATGTTGGAAACCATCATTGGTCTATAAGACCATATATTTGTTCAAAGACAGACCAAGAATTAAGAAATCAAAATAGAAAATGTCAGCAATTGGGGTGGAAGGTGTTGATAATTTCGATAAATGCTGCGTGCTCCACAAATGATCAAGCAAGCTATTGAGAACTGTGGATGCTGAGCCATTTTTATTTTTACTACTTTCCCTAAGCTTACTTCTATTTTCATATTTTCCTATTTGACATCTTCATCCTCTATCTGGGGGTTGAGGTTTATACTCTTGTGTTACTAACCTGGCCTCAAACTATATTAGGAGCCAAAATTGCTGAGCACAGGTACAAGAAGTGAGAAAAAAAGTAGAATTAACAAAGACAAACAGGTGAGGCAGCAGATGGCCCAGATATGGCAGGTCAATTCTACATTCAGGCCAAATTCGAAACGGGCTGATTTATTCAGTCACTCATTCATTCATTCAAAATGGGAGAATAGACAAGAGGTATAACTTTGAAAATACTGAAGGGAGAGGATCGGGATATTGAGCTGTGTCATTCAGAGGACTCTCTCTCATAGCAACACAGAAGCATGATCAGTTTCTAGTTTCGGACGAATGTGACTGTCTGGGCTTGTCTCTTCGCCTCTCCCCAGTGCCTCCCATGTCACTTCTCCTAGACATAAACATTCTTGTGGAAAGAGGTGTATCTCTTCTCAGTTTTCACAAAAGCCCTGGGGTTAACTCTTAATGGCTTGGACTGCATCTTTCACTTCTCTAAGATGGTATGGAGGTAGTGATACCATTGTGAAGTCCCAGGTCTGGCCACCAAGAAATCGGGGATCACTGCTGTACAGTATCCTTTGAAACATGCAAGGTTTTAATTCAAACAAAGCATTAAAAGGTATTCACAAACCTCCTTTTTTCAGAGAAGGCAGTTTACTGATCTAGTGACTACTGACATCACATGTGTTCCTGGAGAAGGATGAAACCCCAGCCACACAACTGGACCCCGAATGGCAACATTTAGCCAAAAAAAAAAAGATTTTAGAGGACTTTGATCTGGCTTGGGTACTCAGGACTCCTTTTGGCTTCAAGACACAAGCCAAATTCAAAGTGACTTTAAGATGATAAAAAATGTGAAGGCTATTTATTGTTTTGAAGACTGCTGAGTGCATAAGAATCGATCATTGGTATGACTGGTTGTAGGGGCTCAAATGATGTCACTAGGATCTGGTCCATTTCAAAGTCTCTGCTCAGCATTCCACAGAGAGAGATCTGGTACCTCCAGCATCACTTCTTGCTGTCAGCAGTCCCAGTGGAAAGAGCTATGTCTTTTCTCAAGTTTCATAAAAGCACTTGATTCCCAATGTTCCAAATTATACCTATATTGAACCTGGCCAGGATCAGGAAACACGCTGAGTGGCCGAGTCCTGCATTACATCCTTACTCTTTCCACTTAAGATATGTCAACTTCATCCACAGTATGGAGAAGATTGAGAATAGGAAGAGGCAGTATCCCAAGGAAAAATGGGTTACTTTTATATGGGAAACCCAGGTTTGATCCTTGGGTCAAGAAGATCCCCTGGAGAAAGACATGGCTACCCACTCCAGTATTCTTGCTTGGGAAATCCCATGGACAGAGGAGCCTGGTGAGTTACAGCCCATGGAGTCACAAAGAATCAGACACAACTGAGGGACTAACACTGTATGGATGAAGAGGGGAGGATTCTGAATAGAAAGAATAGACATCCATAATACTGGTGTTCTAAGGAAAGAGGTTTTGCCTGAGTCAGAGATGAAAGAGGTCAAGATATTTCTCTGTATTAGTTGGGATGTTTTTGTTGTCATCATAGTTGTTAGAAAATCCAGAAATCCATCACAAACTAAGTTTAAAAGGAAATCCATTGCCTTATGTAAATCATACATGGAAGACTGGGGCTGGTCTCAGGGACTGGATCTAGGGATAAGAACAATTATCAGGACTTTCTACTCTCCACCTCCTTTCCTTGTCTCACCTGTTGGTTTTACTTCCTTCTACCACTGAACTTTTTTCACCTAATGGTAAACATGGTTCCCTGGATCCATTGCTGCACAGTTTCATCAAAAAGAAAAAGACATTTTACTAATCAAAACTAAAATAAGATGTCATCTCACCCTGGTCAGGATGGCCATCATTAAAAAGTCTACAAAAGACAAATACTAGCAAGGGGGAAATGGGAACCTTCCTACACTGTTTCTGGGAATGTAAATTGTTGTAGCCACTACAAAGAATGGTATTCAGTTTCCTTAAAAAACTAAAAATGCAGTTATCGTATGATTCAGAAATCCCACCATCCCACTCCTGGGCATATATCTGAAAAAGATGAAAACTCTAATTCAAAAAGATACATGCACTCTAATGTTCATAACTTCCCTGTTGGTTCAGTGGTAAAGAATCTGCCTGCCAGTGTATAAGATGAGGGTTCAGTCTCTGGCTAGGGAAGATCCCCTGGAGGAGGAAATGGCAACCCACTCCAGTATTCTTGCCTGGAAATCCCAAGAACAGAGGAGCTTGATGGGTTACAGTCCATGGGGTCACAAACAATCAGACAAAACTTAGCAACTGAAGAACAACAGCACACACACACACACACACACACACACACATATACACAATGGAATATTGCTCAGTCATAAAAAGAGTGAAATAATGCCATTTGTAGCAATATGAATGGACACGGAAATTATCATACTAAGTGAAGTAAGAGAATGACAAATGTCATGATATCACTTATACATGGAATCTAAAATATGATGCAAATGGACTTATTCACAGCACAGGAACAAACTCATAGATCTAGAAAACAAACCAAACGGCTTCCCAAACGGGAAAGGGAGGTGGAGGAGGGATAATTTAGGAATTTGGGATTAGCAGATACAAACTGCTACATACAAGACAATTAAGCAATAAGATTCTATTGTATAACACAGGGAGCTATAGTCAGTATCTTGAAATAAGCCTTAATGGAAAAGAACATGAAAAAGAATATGTATGTATATACATATATATATGTGTGTGTGTGTGTATGTAAATGTATATATATATATATATATATAACTGAATCACTTTGTTGTACAACAGAAACTAACCCCACATTGTAAATTAACTATACTTCAACAAAGATAAGAATAAATTGAAATTTTTTTAATTAAAAAAGGACATTTTATTGTCATTTCTAGTCTGAAAATCTGGGCAAAAATTTTTGACCAGATTGATTCACTTTTTTCTCTCTTAAAAGCATAGTCTACTATCAGAAGCAGAGCAGACTGCTGTGAAAAGATGAAGTCGACAGCATCATTTCTCAAACTTCTTGAGTCATAGACTTCACTGGAAGTCTGGAGAAGTCTAAAAACTCCATCTAAGAAGAGTGCATTTACACCAGAAAATTTAACATATAGGAAAAGAAAGCTATGATATTTAAATGCAGTTATTGAAATGTTTTAAAAACAATTTATGATAAGCAATATGTATGCTTCATTATGAATGCATTAAATAATAATATATAGTAACAGACCTAATTACCACTTCATATAAATATGAAAACATCTGTGATTTATTATGCTAATATTACATGTGATTTATTGTCTGCATTCAAATTTGAATAAAATTAAAAATTTTAGTTTGGAGTTGTTACTGAAAAAGTGATAATTTTCCCACCCAAGTTATCACTCCCTCTAAATCCTATTCAGAATCATTGAAGCTGCTACACTAGAGGGTGAGTGAGGCAATAGTTTGAAAGAATCTTAATTAAGAGTGGATTTTAGGAGCTACTGGATCAGGGTTATCCATCTTCACCTGGATAATTTTATACCAGGGCCTATGCTGAGATTTGTTTTCATAAGAAATGCAGTTTCACTAATGTTATAGTAACTGCAATTGGGGAATTACATTGGGCTGGCTGCTTTCACTGACCTAGTTATTCTCTGTGTGTCTCACCTGAAAAGTGAGATAATTTGTGATGTCACTCTATTGAGAAGAGGTTGTTTTTCACATCTACACTTTGATTTGAGTTGAAAATTCCTAAGTGGGTGGCTCAGCTCATGTTTAGCACTAAGCCTGAATACCAGAGTTTAATGTGTTGAAAAGAACAGTTATTTTCCAGTGGAAGATGAGGCATTCTCCATGTTTCAGTGGCCAACCAAGAGTGTGGAAACACAGACCAGAGACACATGAGCAAAGTCCATAAGATTATTTTCGTCAATTTTTATTGCAGTATAGTTGATTTATAATGTTGTGTTAGTTTCAGGTGTGCTGCAAAGTGATTCAGTTATAAACACACACACACATTATATATATATATTATTTTGTAGTCCCCTTTTCTTTTTTGGTAACCATAAATTTGTTTTCTAGATCTGTGAGTCTATTTTGTTTTGGAAATAAGTTCATTTGAATCACTTTTTTTTTAGATTCCACATATAAGTGATACCATGTTTATATTTGTCTTTCTCTGTCTGACTTACTTCATTTAGTATGATAATCTCTTTTTCATGGCAAAAGAAGCCATAAACAAAACGAAGGGCATCCTATTGAATGGGAGAAAATATTTAAGGATTAATTACAAAACCTACAAACAGCTCATACAGCTCAATATAAAATTTAAAAAAAAAACTCAATCAAAAAATGGGCAGAAGATCTAAATAGATATTTCTCTAAAGAAGATATCCAGATGGCCTAAAGTCACGTGGAAAGACGTGCAAATCAAAACTACAATGAGGTATCACCTCGCAGGGATCCGAATGGCCATCTGATCATCATCAAAATGTCTACAAACAATAAATACTGAAGAAGGTGTGGAGAAAAGGGAACCCTCTTACACNATATCCAGATGGCCTAAAGTCACGTGGAAAGACGTGCAAATCAAAACTACAATGAGGTATCACCTCGCAGGGATCCGAATGGCCATCTGATCATCATCAAAATGTCTACAAACAATAAATACTGAAGAAGGTGTGGAGAAAAGGGAACCCTCTTACACTGTGAGTGGGAATGTAAATTGCACCAGCTACTACAGAGAACAGTCTGGAGGTTCCTTAAAAAACTAAAAATAGACTTGCCATATGGTCCAGCGGTCCCACTCCTGGGCATACATCTGCAGAAGATCATACTTTGAAAAGTCCTTAGGTTTACATCTAGCACCAGACAGACCTTGGTGAGAGCTAACTATGATAAGTCAAAATCTCTACTTCAACAAGCTAATGATTTTTAAATTTTTTGCCTATTTATCTTTTCTTTCATTCAGAGTATTTTATTTTGAGACTTCAGGCTTCTTCGGCTGTGCTAAAAACAACCAAGGGAATTATCTATGATGGGACAAAACTTTTTGAAGAGTAGTGAGGAATGAGCCACTGAAAACTGGCACTGGCAGCCATCATAATTTATGTGTCATAAATGGTTCAGGAAATAGATTAAGGCTCCCTGATCAGCCACTCCTTGCTAATTGGCGGTCTCTTTTCAGTGTTAAACCTTGGAGCTTTCGAGTGGATTTCAATAAGAAAACATTTAGTAAAGCATTAGTCAGACTACTGTGAACTCAGTTGGAGACAGAGCCAAAAAATCAAATCCAACACAAACTATTGAGTCAAATCTTACGGAAGACATCTTACATATATTATCTTATTTAATCCTCCCTCAAACCTTGTGAAATAGCTACCATTATTTCCAAGTGAGAAAACTGCAACAGAGAAGGCAAGTAATTTATTGAAGATCACACAGCTGGCGAGCAACAGAATGAGGAAGGAATGCCTCATAACAAATCTAGCACTTGTCTTTTCTCTTGTAGAGTCTTGCCAGAAAAGCACACTTGTTCACCCAATTATTTCTAGTACCCATTGGCCAGCTTCCCTGGACGCCAGGCAATTTGCCAATAGAAAAACAAAAAAAAAAGACCAGTGTTAGAAACCTGGGAATGGACCTTATGTGACCTCAAAACACATGTGCTTATCTTGCTTTGTGCTAAGAAAAAAGTCAAAATTATTGCAAGAACAAAAGCTTGCAACTTTCCTATGTTCTCACTTGGGCTGTATTCAAAAAAACAAATTTTTTAAGTGATGATTTTAATCACTGGCTTATATTGAGATCAGAAAAGAATTATCTAGCATATCTCCAACTTAACACTGGGCACCATAATAGGAAACGTATGTAAAATATCAATTTTCTCAAAACAAATATTTATCCGTGGGGAGCAAAGGGTGGGGAGGAGAGAATTTAAGCTTTATGTTTGTTGAACTTCAGACTGATAGAACTATTACATAGAAATAAACATAACAATATATCATGATTAGTTATGACAGATTGGCACCACTCTCAAATTAATCCAGACATTTAGACCTTCAAAGCGGGTCACTATTTTTTGGACCACAGCAGCAATTAATAAATCAATCTTATCCCACAGAGTGATTGATTAGCACTTTTCACAATATGTATAGCAAATGACTGTCTGATCAAAGGAAATAAAACTATTCATAGATCTTCTTTTAATTTGAATTCTCTCCAATTATAAACAGATTTTTCTTTCCTCTGGCCAGATCTAAGTGCATTTAATACTCTATGGATAGTAAAATGTTTCAGACTGACAAAACAGCCACAGCCTGTAACCTCTATTGGAAAAGGCTTTGATTACAGTAAAATTACACAAAAATGTGTCATTAAAAGGCATTGGACAGACATAAAATCTAACCTTTGGAGCTGAAGAATACTTGAGATTCTCTTCATGATCATGCAAGGGGAAATTCTTTGCTATGGAATAGCTATTTTCCTGTTAAGCAGGCTATTTCATCAATGATTTATTCCTGAGATGTAATAGGTCGTTTAAAATGGTGGTTTAAAAGTTGGGCCTTTTTGTTTAATTTTCTCACAGGCGGTTGGTAATTATCATGGTCCCGCAGTTTTTCTGGAATGCCATGGAGGGTCAAATGGCAATGGAACCCTGCTTTATAGGGTAATTAAGACAGTCGACATGGTTATTAAATACATCATGCTAAACTAAACTGGAATGCTGTGAAATAAAATCCAAAATCATAAATAAAACTTGGGTATTCCAGCAAAGGGATATATGTGAAAAGGAGGAGCTTCACGCTCTCAGAATTGCAATAAATAGCTCTTGCCCACTCAGACTTACTAAAATCTGACTACCAAAAGCCTCTGGATTTGTCTTTTAGAGAGTGATACTGAAACCAATGCTACAACGCCACATATTTTTGAAGTTCCAATTCCCACTACTTCCTATTACATAAAACAACCTAAGAATGCTTTGAAAGGAATCATTTTTTCCTAGATTCCTGATTCCAAAGACCAAATGCTGGAAAAGGTATGATACATTAAGTGACCCAATGTAAGTTTGATATGACTATCAAATGAATTTTAGACTTTAAAAAATCAAGATTCTTTCCCACTGTATATTCATGCTGCCTTTCAGAATTCATCTGTAACCTGCCTAAGACCATGATGTTATGACCAGAAATCAAAGCAACCAAGAACAGGCTATATGAAGGCTTGTTGATGTTGGTAATTCTAAAAAGTGGAGATAGGTAAATATTGTCATCAGTAGAGATATGTCTTCCAACGATGTGTCTATCTTGTGGTCATAAGCTTTGAAACTCAAGAACCGAAGGCTTTGGTAATTTAATTTCTTTCCAGAAAATGTGATGAGTACACAAAAATACTGGCAAAAGGGCTGGACCAAATGAGAGCAGAAAAAAATACAGTCTTTCCAAGCTATAATATGCTGTCTACAAGAGATTTTAAATTATTCTTCCCTTGTGTATCACTTGGAAATCTTTTTTTTTTTTTTTTGTATGCATGTTTACAGGCAAATGCATTGGTTTACTAGGCAAAGGAAAAGAACTAGTCTTAAATAGGGGAAATAAATATTTCCAATTCTAGCTGTAAAACTAGAAGCCAAAATGTGTAGTTGACAGGCACAAAGCCAGCTGACTTCAGATCACTAGCCTTTCCTTAAAATCAGTCTTCTTATTTCCACATGGAACACATTTTAAGTTAACAATGTGTAGTTTGGCAAAGGAATTGTTTTTCTTTGGCATGAAACGGTTGTCTCGTTTTTTAAAAATGTATTTTCTGCCTGCTCCTATATACACTGTATGTCAACATTCTCTGGAACTTTACAAACGGTTGTTACATCAGGAAAGTTTTAGATAATTACTTTTTTTTTTAGTTTTGCCTAAATAGGAAAAAATATATTTAACACCATCATACACTTGTACTTATGCTTCATATAATTCTGAACATGGCTAAAATATACCTTGAAATGCATATTGAATGGTGATTGAACTATATAGCATTCTTTGGAAATACAATCCCTCATAGAAATCATTTAAATTTTCTTTGATGAATATTTTTACAGGATATACTGACGGTGTACAACCTGAAAATAAATCTGGCCGTTTCCTTCTCGTCTCTCCATCGGAGTCTTAAAATTGAGTCATTCTATCCACAATATATTTATAGTGCTGAAAACAGTAGAGTGGAAATGCTAACCCATTCAAATGTTTGCAGGCTCCCCCTCTTCCCCCATTTCTGGCTACTGTCGCAGAAAACTCAAAAGCAGAAATGCAAATTTTCAGACACTGGTTCCACACGAAACAGGACAGACGGCTGCACCAGCTACTGTTGTGAGACCACGTAGGACCACTGCTGCCTCCACATAAAGAAGGCCATTAAGGAGAAGTTGTTTATTTCTGCTTCTGCAGAAATCATAAACACCAACCCCAAGCCTGACAGCGCAAGCTGTGCCGCAGTAAATTCTACTACTTTGGCTGGCCATTCTAAGCTGCCCAGTAAAAGTTACTGTAGCTAAATCCCATATACATTTCACGAAATAATCCTACTCAGAAGATGGTATCATATTCATGCACAGCAGGGTGTGCAAATGCCTATAAATCACATGTAGAATCTGAAATATCTATTTTAAAAAAATCTGTGCAAATTTAACCATGACCCTTTGCCCAGACAATAGGCCTTCATATGCCTTGCAGCTTAGCAGACACCCAGGAATTCTGTTTGGAAGTGATAGCTACTGTCTATGTAATATTTAGGACCTATTCATGAGGCATCTGGCAGGAAATAAAAGGGTTTTCTCCACGAACATATGCTAAAGGATGTGATCCTGTGCCGGCTCCTCCTCTTCTGATTTTTTGCAAATAGCACAACATAAGAGACGTTGTTTCTGGCTGCCCCACTGCCTGTCATGGCTGTCAGGCAAAATCCCATGAATTATTGCTCTTCCAGATGCAAGAGATTTTCAGGCTGCCTTAAACTGCCTGTGGTTTGTGGTACTGGAGAGGAGAGAAACGAGATTAAACTTCATCTCATCAGTGCAATCTGAAAAGATCACACAGAGGACTAATAATCAGGGCTTTTTCATTCCTGAGCCAGACTTGAGAGGCTGTGTGTTTTTGTTTCAAGGTGATGTCACATTAAGCTTGTTGGAAGACAGTGATTAAGGTCAAACAATATTTGAGGAAGATCAAAAAAAAAAAAGAAAGTGTTCAGCCCTCTACTGCTGCTTCCTTATTGCATTTGCTTAAAGGGGAAGGACTGATCATTTTCACTGATGGCAAAGAATGGGAAGTGGATCTAGTTCTGTAATTCAAAGTTGTCAGCATTTCTTAACACAAGGTTAATGTGGGAAAAATTAGAAATGTTCCCATAAAATTACAGCTCTCCTGCTCATTGTAATTTAGATGATGCATTCATCACCATCAAAAAAAAATAATCAAGTGTCATTTTTTGTTATCTGTAAAGGTCAATTTTGAAGTTTTGATTTTTTTTTTTTTAATTCTATGGACATGTCATAGGGAGTCTGGAAATATTCATTAAAAAATCAGCAGGTGATAGTAATGCTCACTGATATACAGAGTCCTTAAAAGATATTTTAGTTTGGTTTCCCCTCCAAAAAATGCACTCATATACTGCCCCCCATAAGTGGTAAATAGCAGCAGATTCAATAACCCCGGTTACCAGCATTTAACTAAAGGTTTTCATAACTGCTTCCAGAATGACTCAGAAAATAAATCACACCCTCTCCCATTATGTACAGTTTGAGTCCTCAGGGAGAAAACTTATAACTCATTACATTTCCATTCCCTTTGATCAAATACCACATACAGCACCTGGATATTATAATTTTAAATAATAGTTATGACACAAACTAGGATAATGCTTAAAACCCTATAAAGGTTTTCATAACTGCTTCCAGAATGACTCAGAAAATAAATCACACCCTCTCCCATTATGTACAGTTTGAGTCCTCAGGGAGAAAACTTATAACTCATTACATTTCCATTCCCTTTGATCAAATACCACATACAGCACCTGGATATTATAATTTTAAATAATAGTTATGACACAAACTAGGATAATGCTTAAAACCCTACGAATTTAATATGGTTGCTATTAGTTCTTATCATTTATGGCATGGAGAAATCATGAGTGGTTTTGCAGCATTTTTCTAGAGCTCTATTAGCAAAATATTAATTATAGATCAAGAAAACATGCTTTTTTAAAAACACCTGGAAATAATCAACAAATATATATGTCTTAGATCAGAATATAATTGCCCCAATTCAACCTGTATAACTTTTTCTTTTTTAAGATGTCGCCTGTTTAAGTAATGGGGTAGGCTACCAGATGTAAACCCTCCCAGGCCAGTTTTTTGTTCCATTTCAGCTCAGGTACCTCACAAAGTTTCTCTAATGGGAGGGATCCTAGTGAAACAGTGATGAAAACCACAGGTACCAGTGGCTTACATGAAAGCATTTATGGCTTTCCATGCATTGCATTATAGCAGAGTGGAAAAAAAAAAAAAAAAGCAGCCCTCCATTGAAAATGCATTAATTATTTGACACTGGTTTGCCTCAAAGTCATTTTTTACTATGGGATGCAAGTGAAAAATCACAGCTGAAAAACAGATCATCGTATGTGAGGCAGGCTCACAGGGTCTTTTCTGATGTTCTGTATGAAGCTGTCTTGAACTGAAACCTATGCTCCTTAAGGATTAAGGGATTGAAAAGACTGAAGCTGCTGTCATTTAAACCTAGAGATACCCCAGCACAAAGGTGCAAAATGGACTAAGCCAAGCTGACTATTTCCCAGTTCAGTAAAGAAATAATTTTCCTGTAGAAAGTTTTACACTATTAACATTCCAAAAGTATTATCATCTTTAAAGCAAGTGGTCTTCTCTTGGCTTTTACTGTGCATTGAGTATTGGCAAACTTTGAGGAAGTGATCATGGTTTTAAATGATAATTTATAACCTCTGTAAACAACCCTTTATGGATGAGAAATGTAAATTTTAAAGAAAAAAATGCATAAGGATAATCAGTGACTTGCATTTTATTAGTTAAACTGGTATTTTGTTCATTAAATATTTTGTGGAATTTGGTATCACATATGCACTTATTGCTTATTTTCGAGAAAAATACTGATTTCCAAATCAATGAAATTTAAAAGTATTATTTTTCCTTCAAAATAGTGAAAACAAATCATTTCAGAACAATAGAAAGTCATTTAGTTCCAGGCATCTGTTTCCTTTCATGTGAGTCAAGTCAAAATGAAAGTTCAAAAAAGTCCTTTATTTATTCATTGATTCAATTCAAAGGTTACTAAGCACCTACTATGTACCATGCAGTCAGGCGCTTCAGATACAATAGTGCAAAAATAGACATAATTTTGTCCTTATGTCTAGTGAAATACACTTATGTTAAATTAATAAGCAAGTAGCTATTTCAACTACAATGGTTACACGTGCTGCAAAGGTGTTGCACAGAAAAGAACTGTGGAAATATGGANTCAAAGGTTACTAAGCACCTACTATGTACCATGCAGTCAGGCTCTTCAGATGCAATAGTGCAAAAATAGACATAATTTTGTCCTTATGTCTAGTGAAATACACTTATGTTAAATTAATAAGCAAGTAGCTATTTCAACTACAATGGTTACACGTGCTGCAAAGGTGTTGCACAGAAAAGAACTGTGGAAATATGGAGTTCATGTGAATGTGATGTTTGCAGACATTTGTGGTTTTATAGCTTGGCCATAAGAATGCAGTGATTTACCCCAAGTAATGCAACTGAAGGGGTTCCCTGGTGGCTCAATGGTAAAGAATCTGTCTGCAATGCAGGAGACCCGTGTTCTATCCCTGGGTCAGGAAAATTCCCTAGAGAAGGAAATGGCTACCCACTTCACTATTCTTGCTTGAAGAATTCCATGGACAGAGGAGCCCGGCAAGCTACAGTCCATGGGGTCGAAAAGAGTCCAACACGACTGAGTGATTAACACTTTCACTTTTTCTTCAAAGTAACTGAAAGCTTTATTTCTATAGTTTCCAAAAACACACAAAAAAACTTTAAACAAAAGATTTGGAAAGGCTGAAATCTTTGTGTGATGATGTCAGAATTCTGGGTTTCATATTTAGTTTCTCTGTTAGGTAGGAAAAATAGTGAGTGAAAGAAGATATTATTTCCAGAATAAGCCATTTCTAAATGGTTCTTACTGATTACATCCATTCTCCCTTTGAAAAGCCATATGGAGAAAATAGATCATCTTAAAATATCAAGCCAAAAATCCTTAGTCACAAAACCTGAATTCTAACTTTTGATTTTTCCGCACATCAATAATCTACTCCAATCCTTCTCAGATATTCAACCCACATTTCTAATCTACTTTTTGTAGACAGAGTGTAGCATCATTTTCTCACCTTCAATTTGATAATAAACTACCCAAATTGGGTATTTCCTATCTTTTCAATCTTTTACCCTCTGGATTTTACTTCTTTTCTTGACTTTGTTACTATTTATTTAGCTAATATTTTTGCTACTTATTTTCCATGCCTTCACTAAAGTACAATTGGATAATGATTTGTTTTATTTTATTAACTTTGGTGAAACCCAATAATATAAAGTATACAGATCATCTGTCTACATAGATCAAAAGAGGCTTGCTTGCTTTTTGTTTGAACCACTCAACCCAGTTCCCTTTATTTTTTAATTTAATTTTTATTTTATACTAAGGTATAATTGATTTACAATGTGTTAGTTTTAAGTGTAAGCAAAACAATTCAGTTATACATATACATATTTATTATTTTTCAAAGTCTTTTCCCATATAGGTTATTAAAGAATATTGAGTAGAGTTCCCTGTATTATACAGTTGGTTATCTATTTTATATCAGTACTCTTGCCTGGAAAATCCCATGGACGGAGGAGCCTGGAAGGCTGCAGTACATAGGGTCGCTGAAGGTTAGGCATAACTGAGCGACTTCACTTTCACTTTTCACTTTCACGCATTGGAGAAGGAAATGGCAACCCACTCCAGTGTTTTTGCCTGGAGAATCCCAGGGATGGGGGAGCCTGGTGGGCTGCCGTCTCGGGTCGCACAGAGTCAGACACGACTGAAGCGACTTAGCAGCAGCAGCAGTGTGTGTATATTAATCCCAAACTCCTAATTTATCCCTAGCCATACTCCACTTTGGGCTTCCCTTGTGGCTCAGCTGGTAGAGAATCTGCCCGCAATCCGGGAGACCTGGGTTCAATCCCTGGGTTGGGAAGATCCCCTGGAGAAAGGAAAGGCTACCCACTCCAGTATTCCGTCCTGGAGAATTCCATGGACTGTATAGTCCATGGGGTTGCAAAGAATCAGACATAACTGAGCAACTTTCACTTTCATACTCCACCTTTCCCCTTTGGTAACCATAAATTTGTTTTTGACAGAGAAAGACAAATATCATATGATACCATTTATATGTGGAATCTAAAAAAATGATACAAATGAACTTATTTACAAAACAAAAACAGGCTCACAGACCCTTTGCTGTTGCTGCTGCTAAATCGCTTCAGTTGTGTCCGACTCTGTGCAACCCCATAGATGGCAGCCCACCAGGCTCCGCCATCCCTGGGATTCTCCAGGCAAGAGCACTGGAGTGGGTTGCCATTTCCTTCTCCAATGCATGAAAGTGAAAAGTGAAAGTGAAGTCGCTTAGTCGTGCCCGACTCTTAGCAACCCCATGGACTGCAGCCTACCAGGCTCCTTCGTCCATGGGATTTTCCAGGCAAGAGTATTAGAGTGGGGTGCCATTGCTCACTTTCTAATTTTTGTTCTATTCTAGCCGTTCTTACCTCTGCTCTTAAATGTGAGTCCTTCACCTTAACTGAGTTCCTTCACTCAACTTTCAAGTCAAATTACTCATAACTGAAAATTTTTCAAGTATTCTCCCATGTAACATCCAACATTTACAGAGTACTAATACTTAGTTTTTCATACATGAGTGATGACTAAAGAGAAATGTGTAATGAGGTTGAATTTAGGGAGGGGTATTTATTTCAGAGGTTATTTTTTCTGGTAAAAAAAGATAATAGATGTTTATTGTCTAATAGTTGCCAAAATATGGAAAAATACAAAAAAGTGATAATAACCTGCAATCCAACAAAAGTTATCAAATTAATAGTTTTTACCACTTTAATTTTCTCTATCATATGGCATATATACTTGGGGGAAAAAGCATTCTTTGTTTTTCTTTTGTTAATTTTAAAATAGTTGATATAGAATTGCATGTTACAAAGTTCTTAGTAGAATGTAAATAAAAATTTACTTAAATTAAGTGACATTGGCCATTGTCTTCTCTCTAATCATTCTGTTACGTCCCATTACAGTAAAACATTTACAAGTTTAACCTGATGCTTTTCATTGCTGAAATTTNTCTTTTCCCATATAGGTTATTAAAGAATATTGAGTAGAGTTCCCTGTATTATACAGTTGGTTATCTATTTTATATCAGTACTCTTGCCTGGAAAATCCCATGGACGGAGGAGCCTGGAAGGCTGCAGTACATAGGGTCGCTGAAGGTTGGGCATAACTGAGCGACTTCACTTTCACTTTTCACTTTCACGCATTGGAGAAGGAAATGGCAACCCACTCCAGTGTTTTTGCCTGGAGAATCCCAGGGATGGGGGAGCCTGGTGGGCTGCCGTCTCGGGTCGCACAGAGTCAGACACGACTGAAGCGACTTAGCAGCAGCAGCAGTGTGTGTATATGAATCCCAAACTCCTAATTTATCCCTAGCCATACTCCACTTTGGGCTTCCCTTGTGGCTCAGCTGATAGAGAATCAGCCCGCAATCCGGGAGACCTGGGTTCAATCCCTGGGTTGGGAAGATCCCCTGGAGAAAGGAAAGGCTACCCACTCCAGTATTCCGTCCTGGAGAATTCCATGGACTGTATAGTCCATGGGGTTGCAAAGAATCAGACATAACTGAGCAACTTTCACTTTCATACTCCACCTTTCCCCTTTGGTAACCATAAATTTGTTTTTGACAGAGAAAGACAAATATCATATGATACCATTTATATGTGGAATCTAAAAAAATGATACAAATGAACTTATTTACAAAACAAAAACAGGCTCACAGACCCTTTGCTGTTGCTGCTGCTAAATCGCTTCAGTCGTGTCCGACTCTGTGCAACCCCATAGATGGCAGCCCACCAGGCTCCGCCATCCCTGGGATTCTCCAGGCAAGAGCACTGGAGTGGGTTGCCATTTCCTTCTCCAATGCATGAAAGTGAAAAGTGAAAGTGAAGTCGCTTAGTCGTGCCCGACTCTTAGCAACCCCATGGACTGCAGCCTACCAGGCTCCTTCGTCCATGGGATTTTCCAGGCAAGAGTATTAGAGTGGGGTGCCATTGCTCACTTTCTAATTTTTGTTCTATTCTAGCCGTTCTTACCTCTGCTCTTAAATGTGAGTCCTTCACCTTAACTGAGTTCCTTCACTCAACTTTCAAGTCAAATTACTCATAACTGAAAATTTTTCAAGTATTCTCCCATGTAACATCCAACATTTACAGAGTACTAATACTTAGTTTTTCATACATGAGTGATGACTAAAGAGAAATGTGTAATGAGGTTGAATTTAGGGAGGGGTATTTATTTCAGAGGTTATTTTTTCTGGTAAAAAAAGATAATAGATGTTTATTGTCTAATAGTTGCCAAAATATGGAAAAATACAAAAAAGTGATAATAACCTGCAATCCAACAAAAGTTATCAAATTAATAGTTTTTACCACTTTAATTTTCTCTATCATATGGCATATATACTTGGGGGAAAAAGCATTCTTTGTTTTTCTTTTGTTAATTTTAAAATAGTTGATATAGAATTGCATGTTACAAAGTTCTTAGTAGAATGTAAATAAAAATTTACTTAAATTAAGTGACATTGGCCATTGTCTTCTCTCTAATCATTCTGTTACGTCCCATTACAGTAAAACATTTACAAGTTTAACCTGATGCTTTTCATTGCTGAAATTTTTAAGTATTTTAATATTTTGGTAGGAATTCCTCAACCTCCCCCCACTCATTATTTTTGCAAAACTGAAACATTTAGCATTTTTTAAAAAAAAAACTTACAATGACCTCCTGACATGGAATAACACCTCTGGTCATTCATTCGTTGTAAAGGAGAGTGTGCACATCTACTGTGCATTATTGGGTTGTATATTTGAAAAATCAAAGGAGCAAAAAACAGCAATCATGTCCTCAAGAAACTTACATGGTCCTTTAATTATTTCCAATATTTCACTGATAAAAAAATTCATTTTAATATTGTATTAGTTGCTCAGTCATGTCCTACTCTTTGCAATCCCATGGACTGTAACCCACCAGGCTCCTCTGTCCATGGGATTTTTCCAGGCAATAACACTGGAGTGGGTTGCCATTTCCTTCTCCAGGGGATCTTCCTGACCCAGGGATTAAACTCAGGTGTCCTGCATTGCAGGCAAACTCTTTAGCATCTGAGATACCAGGGAGCCAAGTAAAATCTAAATAATAAAATGAAAATGTTAAAACTTCATATCACCTACTATGAAATAAAATGCAGAAATGTGTATTTTATTTAATATTTTAGAAATTCTAGTCCACACTCTTCTATGATTCTGTGAATGTTAAGTTGGCTCTATTAACAGCAAATTGTATTGCATGCTCCTAATGACTTCATACAACTGCTACTCCCTACTACATTCAAGTTTTTTTTTTTCTGTAAAGAAATAGAATTTTAAAAATCTTACAAATTGTATTTAATGACACACCAAACAGAAGTATGAATATTGAAAAGTATTCCAGTATCTCAAATTTGCATGTGACTGTGGGAAGGAGGGGCAGTTTTTACAGGGGTCTGTGGTTTTCCAGCTGTAGATACTACTTCGGTCAAAGCTTTCCACTTAAAACCTTGAAATCCTATCTTGAAGGTTCAGACACCCACTCTAGGAGTAGAAGTAATTCCATTTCTGTACTTCATGTGCCTCTTGAGGCCAGATCTGCCAGTAAATGTTTAATTGGGTTGGAAGATAGTGGATAGTACCAGTTTATCATACAGGCAACTGACACAAAACTTTTTCACTTATCTGAGGTTGGGCTGTGTCTGGGTTCAGAGATGAAAGGTCAGTTCTTTATCCACTAAGTCCCCTAGACATTCCAAAATCCCTAGTACATTACAAATTTGAACAGTTTAAGCTCTCTTAAATAAAGAATCTCTTCTCTGGGTAAAGTATACAGTGTATATAGATACAGTGGAAAAGAAACATGTGAAAGGTCGCAGCCATGACCTTTTAACATCAATAGTTTTATTTATAGTCAGGCTCTTAGTCTATAGGGCTTAATATAAAAGCAAGAAGAAAGACAAAGGTATCTGGTTAGCTTTATAATAGCTATCCAGTTATATAAAATTTGTCTTTTTACTCTTGAGCTGAGAATAAAAAATTATAATTAAAGTGATGGCTGTTTCAAAGTAAAGAATAACGTTTCTCAATCATTTTTAATTGGACACATTCCATTTCTCTCTACATGGCCTAAAGGAATCTACGAGGTTTTAAAGAAAGAGATTTATTTCTTCATTTGTGTGATTCATTTTTAAAAGACAAAAATAACATTATTTTATTTTTATTGCTACTTGTCTCCTTGTCACCTATGTGGTGTCTTACTGTGTTTAAAGTTACACGTACAAGAGTTGTAGATTACAGCAGTTGAAATCATGTTTCATTGAACTTAAGTAATTTTGGAAATTTAGCAAACATAGATGCATGCATGTTTTTGGTTTCCAAGATAATTCTCAAAGACTTTGAAGAAATGTCTAAGGTACATTAAGAAGTTCAGAGAGGTGGGAAAATTCACAGTGGGAGCAAAGTGTGAAACAAAGCTGGAGAACAGGTCATCAAGGGCTCCATTTGACAAGCCAGAGAAGATGACTTGACCTAAAGGAAGTCTGGAAAAGTTTTATAAGGAAGAGAGCCTCATCTTAGTTCTCAACTCTCTTCTAGGATAGTTACAGGAAGTCCCTTACATACAAACCTTCAAGTTGTGAACTTACAAAGCTGTGAACATGTATCCCATGAACATCAGGCATGAGTGAAATTATTTCCCGTCTTTTGCTGTTGACAGTCCTTCAGCTCTACCACCTCCCACCACCACTCCCTCCTCCAGTCACTAGCTCTTCCTGCTTGTTCACTCGATGCCAGCTCCGGTATGCCAGCTGCTGTACTGTACTACCGTACTTTTCAAGGTACTGTACTATCAGACTAAAAATATTTTCTTTGCTTCTGTTTGTCTTGTACATATTTTTCTGTGAAAAGTATCATAAACCTTTTACAGTACATTGCTATGCAGCCAATTGTGTTATTTAGTTACCTAAGAGAGGTGTAGCTCCTCTAGGCTGCTGCCCCTAACCTCGGACGCGGGGTGTCTCCTCCCAACCGCCACTGACCTCGGACTCGGGGTAGCTCCTCCTGGCCACCGCCCCTGACTTCGAACTTGGGTAGCTCCTCTCGGCCGTTCCTGCGCCGTTGCATCCTGGCACTCTCAGCTGCTGCCCCTGACCTCGGGCGTGGGGTAACGCCCCTCTGTGGTGCAGTGCGCCGGGTCGCAGCCGCAGGAGCTACCCCGTGTCCAAGGTCAGGGGCGGTGGGGAGAAGCTACCTCGCGCCCAAGGCCAGGGGCAGTGGCTGGGAGGAGCAACCTGAGGAGCCGTGGCTACAGGGGCGCAGGAGGGCCTGGAGGGGCTATCCCACTTTGAAGGTCAGGAAGGGTGGCGGTAAGGAGATGCCCCTCGTCCAAGGTAAGGATCAGCGGCTGTGCTTTGCTAAAGCAGCCATGAAGAGATACCCTATGTTCAAGGTAAGAGAAACCCAAGTAAGATGGTAGGTGTTGCAAGAGGGCATCAGAGGGCAGACACACTGAAACCATACTCACAGAAAACTAGTCAATCTAATCACACTAGGACCACAGCCTCGTCTAACTCAATGAAACCAAGCAATGCCTGTGGGGCAACCCAAGACGGGCAGGTAATGGTGGAGAGGTCTGACAGAATGTGGTCCACTGGAGAAGGGAATGGCAAACCACTTCAGTATTCTTGCCTTGAGAACCCTATGAAGAGTACGAAAAGGCAAAATGATAAGATACTGAAAGCAGAACTCCCCAGGTCAGTAGGTGCCCAATATACTCCTAGAGATCAGTGGAGAAATAACTCCAGAAAGAATGAAGGGATGGAGCCAAAGCAAAAACAATACCCAGTTGTGCATGTGACTGGTGATAGAAGCAAGATCCGATGCTGTAAAGAACAATATTGCATAGGAACCTGGAATGTCAGGTCCATGAATCAAGGCAAATTGGAAGTGGTCAAACAAGAGATGGCAAGGGTGAACGTCGACATTCTAGGAATCAGCGAACTAAAATGGACTGGAATGGGTGAATTTAACTCAGATGACCATTATATCTACTACTGCGGGCAGGAATCCCTCAGAAGAAATGGAGTAGCCATCATGGTCAACAAAAGAGTCCGAAATGCAGTACTTGGATGCAATCTCAAAAACGACAGAATGATCTCTGTTCGTTTCCAAGGCAAACCATTCAATATCACAGTTATCCAAGTCTATGCCCCAACCAGTAATGCTGAAGAAGCTGAAGTTGAACGGTTTTATGAAGACCTACAAGACCTTGTAGAACTAACACCCAAAAAAGATGTCCTTTTCATTATAGGGGACTGGAATGCTAAAGTAGGAAGTCAAGAAACACCTGGAGTAACAGGCAAATTTGGCCTTGGAATGCGGAATGAAGCAGGGCAAAGACTAATAGAGTTTTGCCAAGAAAATGCACTGGTCATAGCAAACACCCTCTTCCAGCAACACAAGAGAAGACTCTACACATGGACATCACCAGATGGTCAACACCGAAATCAGATTGATTATATTCTTTGCAGCCAAAGATGGAGAAGCTCTATACAGTCAACAAAAACAAGACCAGGAGCTGACTGTGGCTCAGATCATGAACTCCTTATTTCCAAATTCAGACTTAAATTGAAGAAAGTAGGGAAAACCGCTAGACCATTCAGGTATGACCTAAATCAAATCCCTTATGATTATACAGTGGAAGTGAGAAATAGATTTAAGGGCCTAGATCTGATAGACAGAGTTCCTGATGAACTATGGAATGAGGTTCGTGACATTGTACAGGAGACAGGGATCAAGACCATCCCCATGGAAAAGAAATGCAAAAAAGCAAAATGGCTGTCTGGAGAAGCCTTACAAATAGCACTGAAAAGAAGAGAGGCGAAAAGCAAAGGAGAAAAGAAAAGATATAAGCATCTGAATGCAGAGTTCCAAAGAATAGCAAGAAGAGATAAGAAAGCCTTCTTCAGCAATCAATGCAAAGAGATAGAGGAAAACAACAGAATGGGAAAGACTAGAGATCTCTTCAAGAGAATTGGAGATACCAAGGGAACATTTCATGCAAAGATGGGCTCGATAAAGGATAGAAATGGTATGGACCTAACAGAAGCAGAAGATATTAAGAAGAGGTGGCAAGAATACACAGAAGAACTGTACAGAAAAGATCTTCACGACCCAGATAATCATGAGGATGTGATCACTAATCTAGAGCCAGACATCTTGGAATGTGAAGTCAAGTGGGCCTTAGAAAGCATCACTAAGAACAAAGCTAGTGGAGGTGATGGAATTCCAGTTGAGCTGTTTCAAATCCTGGAAGATGATGCTGTGAAAGTGCTGCACTCAATATGCCAGCAAATTTGGAAAACTCAGCAGTGGCCACAGGACTGGAAAAGGTCAGTTTTCATTCCAATTCCAAAGAAAGGCAATGCCAAAGAATGCTCAAACTACCGCACAATTGCACTCATCTCACACGCTAGTAAAGTAATGCTCAAAATTCTCCAAGCCAGGCTTCAGCAATATGTGAACCGTGAACTCCCTGATGTTCAAGCTGGTTTTAGAACAGGCAGAGGAACCAGAGATCAAATTGCCAACATCCGCTGGATCATGGAAAAAGCAAGAGAGTTCCAGAAAAACATCTATTTCTGCTTTATTGACTATGCCAAAGCCTTTGACTGTGTGGATCACAATAAACTGTGGAAAATTCTGAAAGAGATGGGAATACCAGACCACCTAACCTGCCTCTTGAGAAATCTGTATGCAGGTCAGGAAGCAACAGTTAGAACTGGACATGGAACAACAGACTGGTTCCAAATAGGAAAAGGAGTACGTCAAGGCTGTATATTGTCTCCCTGCTTATTTAACTTATATGCAGAGTACATCATGAGAAACGCTGGACTGGAAGAAACACAAGCTGGAATCAAGATTGCCGGGAGAAATATCAATAACCTCAGATATGCTGATGACACCACCCTTATGGCAGAAAGTGAGGAGGAGCTAAAAAGCCTCTTGATGAAAGTGAAGGAGGAGAGCGAAAAAGTTGGCTTAAAGCTCAACATTCAGAAAACGAAGATCATGGCATCCGGTCCCATCACTTCATGGGAAATAGATGGGGAAACAGTGGAAACAGTGTCAGACTTTATTTTTTTGGGCTCCAAAATCACTGCAGATGGTGACTGCAGCCATGAAATTAGAAGACGCTTACTCCTTGGAAGAAAAGTTATGACCAACCTGGATAGTATATTCAAAAGCAGAGACATTACTTTGCCGACTAAGGTCCGCCTAGTCAAGGCTATGGTTTTTCCTGTGGTCATGTATGGATGTGAAAGTTGGACTGTGAAGAAAGCTGAGCGCCGAAGAATTGATGCTTTTGAACTGTGGTGTTGGAGAAGACTCTTGAGAGTCCCTTGGACTGTAAGGAGATCCAGCCAATCCATTGTGAAGGATATCATCCTTGGCATTTCTTTGGAAGGAATGATACTAAAGCTGAAATTCCAGTACTTTGACCACCTCATGCGAAGAGTTGACTCATTGGAAAAGACTCAGATGCTGGGAGGGATTGGGGGCAGGAGGAGAAGGGGACGACTGAGGATGAGATGGCTGGATGGCATCACGGACTCGATGGACGTGAGTCTGAGTGAACTTGGGAGATGGTGATGGACAGGGAGGCCTGGCGTGCTGCGATTCATGGGGTGGCAAAGTGTCGGACCGACTGAGCAACTGAACTGAACTGAAGAGAGGTGTAGATTATAGCAACTGAAACCATGTTCCATGGAACTGTAGTAGTTTTGGAAACATAGCAAACACAGACATATGCGTTCTTTTTCTAGTTAAAAGGCTATCTGCTTGATCATGAAGTTTTAAAGAGACCTTAGGTAAACTGCCGGAGAAGGCACTGGCAACCCACTCCAGTACTCTTGCCTGGAAAATCCCATGGGGAAAGCTGCAGTCCATGGGATTGCTCAGAGTCGGACAAGACTGAGCGACTTCACTTTCACTTTTCACTTTCATGCATTGGAGAAGGAAATGGCAACCCACTCCAGTGTACTTTCCTGGAGAATCCCAGGGACGGGGGAGCCTGATGAGCTTCTGTCTGTGGGGTTGCACAGAGTCAGACACGACTGAAGCGACTTAGCAGCAGCAGCAGCAGCAGCAGCAGTAGGTAAACTGCTGCTGTTGAGTCACTAAGTTGTGTCATACTCTTTTGTGGCCCAATGGACTGTAGCCCACCAGGCTCCTCTGTCCATGGGATTTCCCAGGCAAGAATACTGGAGTAGGTTTGCCATTTCCTTCTCCGGGGGATCTTCCCGCCCAGGGATCTAACCTTTGATCTACTGCATCAGCAGGCAGATTCTTTACCACTGAATCACCTGGGAAGCCAATATTTTGGATCTAATAGTGGGTAAAAAACCCAAAGTATCAGAATTGATGAGATACTGAAAATCTTAGAAGCCCAGGTTCTGAATCCAGATAGTCCTGGATTTGAGCCTCTAATCAAAGACCCCCTTGATCTGTGGCTTTGACTAGTGGCTCATCTTCTGTAAGCCTGCTTTTCTTAAAATGAGAATAACACATAATGTAAAGTGTGAAAGACTGAGGCATTAATGAGTTCACTTATTTAAATGACAGGGCTCATTTGTAATAAGCATTCACTTCATCTTAATTTTTATTAGTATCATTGAATTAAATTCCATTTGGATAATGGAAGGTGACTTCCCTGGTGGTTTCTGAATCCAGATAGTCCTGGATTTGAGCCTCTAATCAAAGACCCCCTTGATCTGTGGCTTTGACTAGTGGCTCATCTTCTGTAAGCCTGCTTTTCTTAAAATGAGAAAAACACATAATGTAAAGTGTGAAAAACTGAGGCATTAATGAGTTCACTTATTTAAATGACAGGGCTCATTTGTAATAAGCATTCACTTCATCTTAATTTTTATTAGTATCATTGAATTAAATTCCATTTGGATAATGGAAGGTGACTTCCCTGGTGGCTCAGATGGTAAAGCGTCTGTCTACAATGCAGGAGACCTGGGTTCGATCCCTGGGTTGGGAAGATCCCCTGGAGAAGGAAATGGCAATCCACTCCAGGACTATTGCCTGGAAAATCCCATGGACTGAAGAGCCTAGTAGGCTACAGTTCATGGGGTCGCAAAGAGTCGGACACGACTGAGCGACTTCACTCACTCAAGAAAATCAAGGTTATTGACAATATTTAAGCAACTAAATGCAGCATTAGATATCATTGACTATTCTTGTAGTCATTTTATATGTCTCTAATATTTAATCAGTAAATAGATTGGAAGAAAATTCTAATACATAGAAAGAAGAG
Organism: Oreotragus oreotragus; assembly: GCA_006410675.1. Taxonomy (NCBI): domain Eukaryota; kingdom Metazoa; phylum Chordata; class Mammalia; order Artiodactyla; family Bovidae; genus Oreotragus; species Oreotragus oreotragus. Next base: position 223,102 of record SJYX01024731.1, on the reverse strand, counting down.
CAGTGATAATACTAGTAGTGAAATTCATTTCCTTCAAATGTAACTTCGTTGTGGTCTCCAGAAAGTGACTATTTTAACTTCCCCAAGGAATGAAACGGAAACATTTGCCCACATTCTCCGCCAGAATTTTGTCAGACTGTATTAGACAATCATTCTGGTGTCATAACAGAATCAGAAATGGTGAAGTTATCAACCCTCCTTTCTCAGATCCTATCATAGAAGATCTAAGCAGCCCCAGGGAATTACTCTTCTCTTTCCGCTCTATTCTGTGTTATGCTAAGAATGAAAATTGGCTCAGCTGTATGTTGGTACTTCAGTATCACCAAGACCAAACCCCTTTATCACAAAGAATAATTTCTGGCTCATGTCCTCACTTTTTCTTTGCTTCCATTGCTTTCTATTCTTATTAGTCAATCTAATTATTGAAAGCCTACCATGTTCCAAACCCTACATGAGGCCTTCAGGTAAATATCAACAAAGTCAGCCATGGATGAGTCTAGAGCCAAAATAAGGAATAAGATAAATGAATCAATAAATGCTTCACCTTCAAGGAACTGTCATCTGTTTACATGGTAGAGAATCTGATGGAATCTAGTGTTTAAAGTCGAAGACTTTATGTTGCAGAAGGCAGATGACCAGAGAGGGGCTTAGAGAAGACGTCTTGGTTGTTGCTGATGTTCTGTTTCTTGGTCTGGGAGTAGATTTCACAGTTGCGTTCAGTTTGTGGAAAATCCTTCATCTGGGGCTTCCCTGGTGGCTCAGTGGTAAAGAATCTGCCTGCCGATGCAGGAGACATGTGTTCAGTCCCTGGAGTGGGAAGATCCCACTTGCTGTGTTGCAAGTAAGCCTGTGTGTTACAACTATCAAGCCTGTGCTCTAGAGCCCAGGAGCCACAACTGCTGAGCCCAAGTGCCACACTTCTGAAGCCTGCTCATCCTACAGCCTGTGCTCGGCAACAAGATAAGCCACTGCAATGCAGAAAAGTCTACACACTGCGACTCGAGAGTAGCCTCCACTTGCCACAACTAGAGAAAAGCCCGAGCAGCAAAGAGGACTCAACACAGCCGGGAAAAAAAAAAAATCATTGAGTTGCACACTTATCTACACTTTTCCCATATATTTTATGCTTCTGTTAAAAATTTTTAAATGATACATAGATTTATTTTTCCTTTGCATAGAACAGATATTTTACATAGACTAGCTTTTTTTTTTTTTTTTGGTATTTATTTATTTTTTTACACGAACTCCCAAACTGTGGTGTTGGAGAAGACTCTTGAGAGTCCCTTGGACTACAAGGAGATCCAACCAGTCCATTCTGAAGGAGATCAACCCTGGGATTTCTTTGGAAGGAATGATGGTAAAGCTGAAACTCCAGTACTTTGGCCACCTCATGCGAAGAGTTGACTCATTGTAAAAGACTCTGATGCTGGGAGGGATTGGGGGCAGGAGGAGAAGGGGACGACTGAGGATGAGATGGCTGGATGGCATCACGGACTCGATGGACGTGAGTCTGAGTGAACTCCGGGAGATGGTGATGGACAGGGAGGCCTGGCGTGCTGCAATTCATGGGGTCGCAAAGAGTCGGACACGACTGAGCGACTGAACTGAGGCACACGTATTCTATAGATTAAACAAATATTTTAAAAACTGAAGTATAACATAAATTTCTAAATAATTAAAAACTAAAAGTTTTAGTGAAAGAGTTAGTTACTATGTCATATCTGACTCTTTGCAACCCCATGAACTGTAACTTGCCAGGCTCCTCTGTCCATGGAATTCTTCGGGCAAGAATACCAAAGTGTGTTGCCGTACCTCCATCCAGAGGATTTTCGTGACACAGGGATCGAACCCAAGTCTCCTGAATTGCAGGCAGATTCTTTACAGACTGAGTCTTTGGGGAAACCCCATCTGTGAACTGAGAACTTCCAGACATACAAGCTGGATTTAGAAAAGGCAGAGGAAACAGAGATTAAATTGCCAGTGTACACTGGATCATAGAGAAAGCAAGAGAAAAACAGCTACTTCTGATTCATTGACTACACTAAAACCTTTGACTGTGTGGATCACAACAAACTGTTGAAAATTCTTAAAAAGATGGGAATACCAGACCACCCATCTGTCTCCTGAAAAACCTGTATGCAGGTCAAGAAGCAAAGGTTAGAACTGGACATGGAACAACAGACTGGTTCCAAATAGGAAAAGGAGCATGTCAAGGCTGTGTATTATCATCCTGCTTGTTTAACTTATATGCAGAATACATCATGCAAAATGCTGGCCTGGATGAATTATAATCTGTAATTAAGATTGTCGGAAGAAGTACCAACAACCTCATATATGCAAATGCTAGCACTCTAATGGCAGAAAGCAAAGATAAACTAAAGAGCCTCTTGATGAGGTTGAAAGAGTAGAGTGAAAAAGCTGGCTTAAAACTCAACATTCAGAAAACCAAGATCATGGCAGGTGGTCCCATCTCTTCATGGCAAATAGTTGGGGAGAAAGTGGAAACAGCGACAGATTTTATTTTCTTGAGTTCTAAAGTCACTTCAAACAGTGACTGCAGGCACAAAATTAAAAGACGCTTGCTCCGTGGAAGAAAAGCTATGACAAAACTAGATGGCACATTAAAAACCAGAAATCACTTTGCTGACAAAGGTCCATATAGTCAAAGCTTTGGTTTTTCAGCAGCCATGTATGGATGTAAGAGATAGACAAAGGCAGCTGAGTGCCGAAGAACTGATGCTTTTGAATTGTTGCACTTGAAAAGATTCTTGAGAGTCTCTTGGACAGAAAGGAGATCAAACCAGTCAATCTTAAAGGAAATCAACCCTGAATATACATTGGAAGGACTGTTGCTGAAGCTGAAACTCCAGTACTTTGGCCACCTGATGTGAAAAGCTAACTCATTGGAAAGACCCTGAGCTGGGAAAGATTGAGGGCAGGAGAAGGGACTAACAGAGGATGAGACGGTCGGATGGCATCATCAAGACAGTGAACATGACTTTGAGCAAACTCTGGGAGACAATGAAGGACAGGGAAGCCTGGTGTGCTGCAGTTCATGGGATCGAAAGAGTCGAACATGGCTTAGCGACTGAACAACAACAAAATGTCTTAACTCCTTCCCAACCATGAAAACAATTCTTATTTTTGCAAATGAATCTTCAGTTATGCTTCTATTTGTAATAAGATCATTCTGTCCAAAGCCTCTCAGACTATTCCCACATACTCAAGAGATATTCTATTCACTTTGTCATCCTGAAGAGTGCTTTCCACCAGAAAAGCTATCATACTAGTTGCCCTGAAATTCCCACTCGGGTTTCATTTTATTCACCTACCAAGAGCTTACTTTTAATGATGTCTTGAGCAAACAAGCAATTGCATTTACTGTATCCTCCTGGTATTACACTATATTAACATCCTTCATTTTTTTTTTTCATGAAAATGTCATCTGTGGGTATGATTTACTTTTTTAAAATGCTCAATTTCTACTGCTGAATATAAAATATATCCAAGTCATAGAAAAAATATAGTACCAAGCCAAACAGCCCCTCAAATTGTTTTAGAATTAATTCCATAGATAGCATATAATTTCCCCAATAAATATAATACTAATACATAGCATACTAATACAATACATAGCAAGTAGTGCTAAATTTACTTCTTTCTGTAGAATTTAATCCTGTTGAATACATGCCCTTTTGAATTTTCCTTTGACTTCAAGCCACAAGATTCAGCTTTTTCCTTACTCTTCTGAAGCTCACATTCTAGGCTCCTCTGTCTCTATCCCTAATGACAAAATAAGATTCCATACCATGTATTAATCTCTGGAAAGTACTTGCTCATCCTTAAGGTTTTACTCCACAACTCCTTCTAGTCTTGCTGTACATACTGTCTCTCCAAGTCAACAGGTATTGCCTCTAGAATCCCTCTTAGCTTGAACTTTCAAACCCTAGTGGCAGCTAGAAATTTTAACTTAGCAGATTCCAACCATTCCTGCACAACATATCCAAAACCCAACTGCGTGCTCTTCAAATCTGCTTCTCCCCTCCTCCACCTCAAGTTGCACTGCCCTCAATCAACCCACTAAATTTTCTGTGTTGTTAATTACAGTCACTCTCCTGGATGACTTTTCAATATCCCCCTCATTACACCTTTGCTACACAACTCCACTGTCATCTATTGCCTTCATCTTGGCAAACTCTAACCCTGTACCTCTGTAGTCAAAGTATACATTGTGATGTGCTTTTCTTTTACTTATTCATTAACTTTTTCATTCAACAGTTATTGGTTGAGTAACTGCCCCTGCTAGGCTTTGGATACTCAGAGACAAAAGGGACACAGACCTTTTTATGAAGAAACACTGTCTCAAGGGGGAACACATTCAAGAATGGCTTATGTTCTGCAGCAGCGAGTTTAAATGCCTTCGTATGTCATCTAAATGTTCTTCATAATCTGGTCTCAACAAACCTCTCCTGCTTCATTGACTGCATTTCCCTAGTGTGTGTCCTTGACTCCAGGCACCCAGAACTCCATGGGGCTCTTCAGTGAGCCTGGCCCTTATGCTTTGATTTCCTCAGCCTGAAATGTCCTTCTCAACCTTGTCACTCCACCGGACTGATTCTGGAACTGTTCCTTGGCCTCCTCAGACACTTGGCTGTCTGCTGTACTGAATAACATCCTGTGCAAATTTAACATTTATCACACTACTTACTAATTATTGATTTTCACTTCTGCCTTTCCTGCTAGATAGTGAGGTGCATGAGAGCAGTGATTGAATCTCCTGTGCCCTTCGGGTTGAATGAGCAATAATCATATACTTGGGAATAAGAAAATGATTAAGAACACAGCCCAGGGAGTCAGACAGCCATGGATATGAATCTCAGCTGCACTGTACAATAACTATGTAGTCTGGAGAATTTACCTGTCTCCTCCAAGCCTCAGTTTCCTTACCCATTAAGAGGAATAACCATGTTTATTTCAAATTGTTCATGTGTAATAATATGCAAATAATAAGAAGAATGCAAAAAAGACAATTAAATAAGATAATGGCATCACTGACTCAATGGACATGAGTTTGAGTAAAGTCCAGGAGATAATGAGGGACAGGGAAGCCTGGCGTGTTGTAGTTCACGGGGTCACAAAGAGTCAAACATAACTTAGTGACTTAACAATAGCAATGCAAATAAACTGTCAAGTACAATGTCTCATCTATATGAAGTACTTAATATTTTTTAGCTGTTTTTATTATTATGTCCGACTGAAAGTAGTGGTGGCATTGTGGGCCCCTTCACAGTTTACAGTTGTGATCAGGTGATAAGAAACAAATGATGGAAAGAGGAAAAGGAAGTAACCTTTTAAGAATTCACTCTACATTCATCATACTTTAGGTGTGCTGTCTCATTGATACTCCAGCCACTTGTGTGGAATAAGTATTTATTTGTCTATTGACAAATTGGAAAACCACTCAAAGAGCCTAAGTGACTCATTCAAAGGCACAGAGCTTAGCTTTGAGACACATTGTATTAGTCATTTCCAGCTGCCAAAACAAAATGACATAGATTGGGTGGCTTAAACACAAAAACTTATTTGTCACCATTCTGGAGGATGGGAAGTCCAAAATTAAGGCGCTGTTGCATTTGATTCCTGTGACAGCCTTCTTCTTGGCTTGTGGACCATTACCTTTCTCGCTATGCCTTCCTGTGGTGACAAAAGAATCTCTGTCTTCCTCTTTTTATAAAGCCACCAGTACTAAAGCCTCATTCTTATCATCTTATTTTATCTAACCTTAGTGAAAGTGAAAGTGTTAGTCACTCAGTTGTATCTGACTCTTTGCAACCCTACAGAATATAGCCTGCCAGGTTCCTATGTCCATGGAATTCTCCAGGCAATTATACTGGAGTAGGTAACCATTCCTTTTTCCAGGGGATCTTCCTGACCCAGGGATCAAACCCAGGTCTCCTGCATTGCAGGTGGATACTTTACCATCTGAACCACCACAGAAGCATTATTACTTAAACGTAATTACCTCTTAAAAGCCTTATCTTCAAGTCCAGTCACACTGGGTGTAGGGCATTGACAAATGAACTTGAGGGGGGATACGATTTAGTCCATAGCTCTCATGTTCTTTGTGCTAAGTCTCACTGCCATCAACACAAGATGAACCAACATGAACAGAGTCCACTGCTAAAGTCCTTAAAGGCAAGAAGATCTGGATCCTGTTTGCCCTAAAGCTTGAGGCATTTTAGCCATTATCTCTTTATTCCATCTCCTACTATTAGAGTTTCTTGATATTCTATAATATAACTTTTAGCAAAGCAAACAATAAGTCCATGTTATATGCTACTCACCCAAAAGGAATACCTCTAAGGGACAAATAATGTAAGGCTGAAAACATTCTGGAGCATGAGTCTGAAAACAGTTCTTCAACATAGTCATGGCAGTAGGGGTAGGAAGTAGGGACAGCAGAAACTAGAGTAACAGACTAGAATAGCTCTAAGAAGACTGTGTAGGAAAAAGTGGGGAATCACCCTGGAATGTTCTGGTCTGGTGCTGGTAAAATGCAGAGGAGGTTTGAAGGGAGAGTTGAGTCAAAAGGAGCACATTGAATGTTTCAAGAATTGCAGATCCTGTGGGCTGTGACAGAATGAGCAAGCACTCAGGCTGGATGCTCACTCTTCCTCCCACATCTTACTGCCACTCTACCTCCGTTCCTTAGAATACGACTTCAGGGGCAAGGCCTCTAAACCATATTGACATTAAAATATAGAATGACTAATGTTGGATCACCCTTTAATACTGAGGGGAAAGAACAATTTCCAGATTGTCTAGGTAAGTATCCCTAAGGAAAGGATAAAAAAAAGGAAGAGTATTTTTCTTGTCATCAGGAAGCCCCAGCTGAATGGAAGTACCGACAGATCAAAAAGAACCCCAAATATGGATTGAAAGTCAAATTGTTTAATTGATGGCTTTTTTCCAAGACAAAGTACATAGTTGCCTTGTTTATTTCCTTATAGTGCAAGAGATGGCAGGATGGTCCAACTCCCTGAGTTCCTCTACAGGTACTCTCAACCACCTATGCTTTTTGTGAGAATGTGTGTGTGTGTTAGTTATTCAGTTTTGTCCTTCTCTTTGCCACCCCGTGGACTGTAACCTTCCCAGCTCCTCTGTCCATGGGATTCTCCAGACAAGAATACTGCAATGGGTTGCCATTTCCTCCTCCAGGGGATCTTCCGGACCCAAGGATTGAACCAGGGTCTCCTGCATTGCAGGCAGATTCCTGTACAAGGACTTTCAACCACCTGTGCTTTTTGTGAGACTCAAAGAGTTTTAAATGGAAGCATAATTTGCACTGATCAAGGATGAGCATATAGATTGTGCAGTATTTACATAATGGGACATTATGTATCAGTGAGAATGGACAAACTAAAACTACATTGTAGCAATATGGATTTTTTTGAGATCTTGCTAACTTCAGAAACAATATTCATAGTCTCACAAACATAATGTTGAGTGACGAAAGTGAGTACATGTTGTATGATTCCATTTGTATAAAGTTCAAATCAGACAAGACTGATCTAAGCAGTTGAAAGTCAGGAGGTTAGGCACTCCTGGAGAGGGACAGGAAACAGGTAAGATTTGTGTTTCCAGTAAGGTTCTGTGTTTTGATCTGTCTTCTGATCTCACAGGTGTGTTTGCTTAAGGGCAATTTATTAAATTGTTCATGTATGATTTCTGCACCATTCTGTTTGTTGTAGTTCAATTAAAAGTTCTAAAATTTAAAAACACCACTCTGGGTATGTACTGAAAAGGGTTCAAAGCAGGGATTCAAATAGATATTAGCACAGCCTGTGTTTATATCAGCATTATTCACAATAACCAAAGATGGAAAACACTTAAAGGTACATCAACAGATTAATGGAAAAACAAATGTGGTATTTCCATAGGAGGAATATTATTCACCCTCAAAAAAGAATAACATTCTGATACATGCTACAACAAGGAAGAAACTTGAAAATGTTACACTAAGTGAAATATCAGATGCAAAAGAACATATGTTTCCATTTTTATTTTGTTTTAGTCAATTCTGACTTCTCCAACAAAATTCCATGGACTTGGTGGCTTATAAACAACAAGCATTAATCTCTTACATTTCTAGAGGCTAGGAAGTTCAATGTCAAAGTGCTGGAAGATCCAGTGTCTGATGTTCATAGACAGTCTTCTTCCTGCTATGTCTACAAATGGCAGAAGGGACAAGGGAGGTCTCTGGAGTCTCTCCTAAAAAAAAAAAAAGATACATATACATATATATATTAATTGTAGGATAATTATTTACAATGTTATGTTGGTTTCTGCCATACTACAATGTGAATCAGCTATAAGTACAAGTATGTTCCCCCTTTCTTGAGCCACTCTCCCACCCACCCCTGTCCCACCCCTTTGGGTTATCACAGAGCACCGGTCTGAGCTCCCTGTGTTATACAGCAACTTCCTACTAGCTATCTCACTTACACCTGATAATGTATATAGTGAAAGTGAAGTCACTCAGTCATGTCCTACTCTTTGCGACCTCATGGGCTGCAACCTACCAGGCTCCTCCATCCATGGGATTTTCCAGGCAAGAGTACTGGAGTGGGGTGCCATTTCCTTCTCCAATGCATGAAAGTGAAAAGTGAAAGTGAAGTCGCTCAGTAGTGTCTGACTCTTAGCAACCCCATGGACTGCAGCCCACCAGGCTCCTCCGTCCATGAGGTTTTCCAGGCAAGACTGGAGTGGGGTGCCATTGCCTTTTCCAGGGGATTTTCCCGACCCAGGGATTGGTCCTGGGTTTCTGGCATTGGGGGCAGACGCTTTACCGTCTGAGCCAGCAAGGAATCCCTATTTCAGTGCTAATCTCTCAGAGTCTTTTATTTTAATGAGGACAGTAACCCAATCCATGAGACTTTGCCCTCATGACTTAATCACCTAAAGCTCCACTTTTTATTTATTTATTTATTTATTTATTTGTATTTATTTATTTACATGAACTCCCACTTTTTAATATTATCACATTAGTGATGAGAATCTCAACATACGAATGCAGGGTGGGGCACAAAAATCCAGTCTATAGTATATAAGGTATCTATCGTTGGAAAATTCATAGACATAGAAAATAGAATAGTGTTGACCAGCGGCTAAGGGAAGAGAGGAATGGGAATTATTGTTGAAACATGGAGATTGGATATGAAACGATAAAGCAGTTCTGGAGACTGGTAGTGGTGATGTTGGCACAATAATGTGAATATACTTAATGCCACTGAATTGAACATCTAAAAATGGTTGAAATAGTAAATTTATGTGTATTTTACCAAAATCAAAAAAAGAATGGAAGCACATTTTTTTTTCCCTTTCAGTGGGAACTTGCCTCCCTGTCCACAGGATCCTCCAGACAAACCTCCACAGTTGCTTCTTTTCAAGGCCACCGCCGTTTTCATCCTCAGGATCTATCCCTGGAATCTCCTTCTTTCTCTGACCAACTTCTTTACCTTGAGCCCACGTGCTCAAATTTTCCTAAGCTGGTTCTATTTCACCTATAGGAGTAGAGGAAAGTGTCTTGAGAGGAATCTACTTGTTTAATATAATCAGGTGATTTGAGTTAATGACCACTCTACAAGAATATCTTACAAATATTACATCATTCCCAGACCAGACTTATAAAATATACTTCTTTGAATGAAAACTTGGTAATATAGAGGTAATTCATTGTTTCTCTGAAAAGAATACAATCCATTGAGCAAAAACCTCAACATTTATTTATGGCTCAGACAGTAAAGAATTTATCTGCAATGCAGGAGACCAGAGTTTGATGCAGGAGACCAGAGTTTGATGCAGGAGACCAGAGTTTGATCCCTGGGTCAGGAAGATCCTCGGGAGTAGGGAATGGCTACCCACTCCAGTATTCTTGCCTGGATAATTCCATGGACAGAGGAGCCTGGAAGGCTACAGTCCATGGGGTCACAAAGAGTCGGACACAACTGAGTGACTAACACTTTCACTTGCATTTGTGAACTGACCTAAGACTAAAATTAAATGGTCAGACTCACAAAAGAATAATCTGGAAACAAGAGAAAATATTTTAAGTCACTTTATTTTCAAATAATACCAAAACATCTACTCAATTGAACTAACTCTTCATTTCTTTCTTATCTACATAATAGCAAAAGTTTGACTGAATTTTTCACTGAGTTTATTAATATTTTCACTGAATTTCCAGGTGTTTTGCTTTCACATATTGGTGTCACTATATATCTTTATTTTTCCCTTACACTATAATTCCTATGTATAGTTTATTGTTAGGAGATAGCTGCAGGGCAGGACAGATATTAAAACTATATAGGATCTCATAAGATGTGAAGCTGAATATCTTTTTTTAGATCAAGTAACCTTTTTATAGCTTTGGGGAAAACATGGATAGTACTCGAGTGTGTGCGTGTGTGTGTGTGTGTGTGTGTGTGTACATAGACAAAGAATTCTTCTATATTGAGAATAAGCAAAATCTTATGTCAACCACTGAAAGAAAGCCCTAAAAGTTTATTTTTTTATTATATAGATTTTCAAAAGTTCTTCACAAATACATATCAGCCCAACTCTTGTATTACCTCAGAGGAATTAGTATAAAATATTGGTTAAAAAGACAGTTTTACTGTTTTCTCTGACATTCTCCTAGCTTTCCTCAGTTTTCTCATCTGTATTACAGGGATAAAAATCACACCTTGGGACCTCGCTGGAGGTAAAGTGGTTAAGAATTCAGCTTCCAATGCAGGGGTTGTGGATTTAATCCCTGGTTAGAGAGCTAAGATCCCACAAACATTGTGGCCAAAAAAAAAAACAAACATACAACAGAAGCAATATTATAACAAATTCAATAAAGAGTGCAAAAAGGGTACACATCAAAAAGAAATCACATTTTCCTTCTGAGATGTTGGGTGAGAAAAGACTTAGCACAGTGACACGCTCAATTAGTGTTAATGCTCACAAGAAGAATCAGAAAATTGGGTTTTTTAAATTATGAAATAATTTTCAAAATGCAAATATCCAAATACATGGTGACACTTGAATTTTAATGTTGCTTTAATAAGAAACATTTCACAGGTATATTGTGACTTGTTCAAAGAAGACCATGGAGGACAAGCTGGTTTGAACAGAACAGACAGGGGAAGATACAGTCACAACAGGGATGTGGTCAGACAGGGGGGCAGAGCCCAGAGCCAACAATTTTATTTTGTTTAATTTAGGGAGCAAATGAGGTATTTGGGAAAGCATGAACCTGATAGAGTTCTGTTAATACCACTACACTATCCTACTATTTTGTTTCTTTTAAAATGATAAAATTCTCTGATGTAATTTTGATGACAATACTTCACTTGAGTTAACTCATGGTCTTAGATGGTGCTATTGGTAAAGAACCTGCCTGCCTGCCAGTGCAGGAGAAATAAGAGATGCAGGTTCAATCCTTGGGCGGGGAAGATCCCCAGGAGGAGGAAATGGCAACCCACTCCAGTATTCTTGCCTGGAGAATCCCATGGACAGAGGAACCTGGTGGGCTACAGTCCACGGGGTCACAAAGAGTCAGACACAACTGAAGTGACTTAGCAGGCACAGTCATGTACCTGTTTTCTCCTTTGTTGCTGCTGGTGACTCGGTTGCTCAACTACTAACAGTTAGTAGAATCCTTTTTTAAAAACTTTTTAAAGAAATGTTTCAATTCTTAGTTTTATCTTCTTATGGTTCAATTGGATAGCAAGAACTTGCCTGTGGGGTTCCCAATTGTCATGGAGGTTCCAGTTCCTTGGTTTAAGACCTGTAAAATCTCTACCCTCCCTGGAGCAACTCTTTCTATGGGAATGTCTCTGGTTACTTGGTTCTCACCCCTCCTGTTTCCTAGAACAAAGAACTTTAAGATTCACAGGCAAACATGTGTCCTTCTGTCCAGCTCTCAGCTTTTAAGTCTTTTATTCTACTACACAAGAAGAAATTGTTCTAAATTAAACCAAGACTGGCTTGTCAGAATCCTGCCTGGTTGTGTTTCTAATGGCCTCCAGACCAACAATCAGCATGCAGGTGGCTCAATATGTTTCTCAATAGCTTAAGCATGTTAATTTCTTGTTGTTGTTGAAGAATTAGACCTTTGCCTGAGTTTTTTTTCCCCATCCCACATCTTCAAAAGCTCCAAAAAAAGTACCCTTTGGAAGCATATATGTTATATTGCTGTTTTTTCATAACTGGAGTTTTAGTTCTCAAATAGCTCAAACAATAATAAAAAGTTTGTTTTAAATAAACAACCAAACTTTTGTTCTATATCTCTATCACCCAAGTGAGCACAGTATCTTAAAGTTAGGCAGTGTCTTTAACTTAATGATAACTCTAAGTATCCTAAACTGAATATTTATATAAACTCTTGCTTGATCTATTTAGCTTCCTGAGTTAATCTTTCTTTTCTAATTAACAAAACAGAAAATCCTTCTAAATATTTCACAGTTATATATAAGGTTAAAAGTAGAGACAGTTTCCTTACCACCAATCTCACAGCTCAGACATAACTCTTTTAAAAATTAGTTGGTATTGTTACAGATCTTTATCCGTGCACATAATCAGAATATAAGAATCTGTTCATCACAAATGTGTTTATCTTTCCTATTTGTCCTTCCTATATCCCATTCCTATCCCCTGCCAACAAATTCAGCCAGTTATGCATATGCATACCCATGAAGAATATGAAAGGCAAAAAGAAAAGACACTGACAGATTAATTCCCCAAGTTGGTAGGTGCCCAGTACGCTACTGGAAAAGAGTGGAGAAATAACTCCAGAAAGAATGAAGAGACAGAGTCAAAGCAAAAACAACACACAGTTGTGAATGTGACTGGTGGAAGTAAAGCCCAATGCTATAAAGAACAATATTGCATAGGTACCCAGAATGTTAAGACCATGAATCAAGGTATATTGAAAGTGGTTAAACAGGAGATGGCAAGAGTGAACGCCAACGTTTTAGGAACCAGTGAACTAAAATGGAATGGAATGGGTGAATTTAACTCAGATGAACATTATATATACTACTGTGGGCAGGAATACTTTAGAAGATATGGAGTAGCCACCTTAGTCAACAAGAGTCCAAAATGCAATTTATGGGTGCAATCTCAAAAATGACAAAATGATCTCTGTTCGTTTCCAAGGCAAACCATTCAATATCACAGTAATCCAAGTCTATGCCCCAGTCAGCAATGCTGAAGAAGCTGAACTTGAATGGTTCTATGAAGACCTACAGGACCTTCTAGAACTAACATCCAAAAACGATGTCCTTTTCATCATAGGAGACTGGAATGCAAAAGTAGGAAGTCAAGAGATACCTAGAGTAACAGGCAAATTTGTCCATGGAGTAAAAATTAAGCAAGGCAAAGACTAACAGAATTTTGCCAAGAGAACACACTGGTCATAGCAAACACCCTCTTCCAACAACACAAGAGAAGACTCTACACATGGACATCAACAGATGGTCAATACTGAAATCAGATTGATTATAATCTCTGTAGCCAAAGATGGAGAAGTTCTGTACAGTCTGCTGACTGTGGCTCAGATCATGAACTCTTTATTGCCAAATTCAGACTTAAATTGAAGAAAGTAGGGGAAACCACTAGACTATTAAGGTGTGACCTAAATCAAATCCCTTACAATTATACAGTTCAGTTCAGTCACTCAGTCGTATCCGACTCTTTGCAACCCCGTGAACTGCAGCACACCAGGCCTCCCTGTCCATCACCAACAACCAGAGTCCCCCCAAACTCATGTCCATTGAGTCAGTGCTGTGATCCAATCATCTCATCCTCTGTCAGCCCCTTTTCCTCCTGCCCTCAATCTTTCCCAGCACTGGGGTCTTTTCAAATGAGTCACCTCTTTGCATCAGGTGGCCAAAGTATTGGATTTTTAGCTTCAAAATCAGTCCTACCAATGAACACCCAGGACTGATCTGCTTTAGGATGGACTGTTTGGATCTCCTTGCAGTCCAAGGGACTTTCAAGAGTCTTCTCCAACACCACACAATTGAAAAGCATGAATTCTTTGGCACTCAGCTTTCTCTAGAGTCCAACTCTCACATCCATACATGACCACTGGCAGAACCATAGCCTTAACTAGAGGGAACTTTGTTGACAAAGTAATGTCTCCACTTTTTAATATGCTGTCTAGGTTTGTCATACCTTTACTCCAAGGAGCAAGGATCTTTTAATTTCATGGCTGCAGTCACCATCTGCAGTGATTTTTGAGACCCCCAAAATAAAGTCAGCCACTGTTTTGCCATCTATTTGCAATGAAGTGATGGGACCAGATGCCATGATCTTAGTTTTCTGAATGTTGAGCTTTAATTCAAAATTTTCACTCTCCTCTTTCACTTTCATCAAGAGGCTCTTTAGTTCTTCTTCACTTTCTGCCATAAGGGTGGTATCATCTGCATATCTGAGGTTATTGATATTTCTCCCAGCAATCTTGATTCCAGCTTGTGTTTCCTCCAGCCCAGCNCTCTCCTCTTTCACTTTCATCAAGAGGCTCTTTAGTTCTTCTTCACTTTCTGCCATAAGGGTGGTATCATCTGCATATCTGAGGTTATTGATATTTCTCCCAGCAATCTTGATTCCAGCTTGTGTTTCCTCCAGCCCAGCGTTTCTCATGATATACTCTGCATATAAGTTAAATAAGCAGGATGACAATATACAGCCTTGACATATTCCTTTTCCTATTTGGAACCAGTCAGTTGTTCAATGTCCAGTTCTAACTGTTGCTTCCTGGCCTGCATACAGTTTTCTCAAGAGGCAGGTCAGGTGGTCTGGTATTCCATCTTTTGAAGAATTTTCCACAGTTTGTTGTGATCCACACAGTCAAAGCCTTTAGCATAGTCAATAAAGCAGAAATAGATATTTTTCTGGAACTCTCTTGATTTTTCGATGATCCAGCAGATGTTGGCAATTTTATCTCTGGTTCTTCTGCCTTTTCTAAAACCAGCTTGAACATTTAGAAGTTCACAATTCATGTATTGCTGAAGCCTGGCTTGGAGAATTTTGAGCATTACTAATGTGTAAGATGAGTGCTATTGTGTGATAGTTGAGCATTCTTTGGTATTGCCTTTCTTTGGGATTGGAATGAAAACTGACCTTTTCCAGTCCTGTGGCCACTGCTGCGTTTTCCAAATTTTCTGGCATATTGAGTGCAGCAGTTTCACAGCATCATCTTCAGGATTTGAAATAGCTCCACTGGAATTCGATCACCTCCACCAGCTTTGTTCCTAGTGATGCTTCCTAAGGCCTACTTGACTTCACATTCCAGAATGTCTGGCTTGGTGGCTGCAATGGATGGAACAGAAGCGTGGCCAAGAGGAACTACCCCATGTTCAAGGTCAGGGGCAGTGGCCAGGAGGAGCTACCCAACGTCCAAGGTCGGGGTGGCAGCCAGGAGGAACTACCCCACCCCTGAGGTCAGGGGCAACAGCTGGGAAGAGCTACCCCACGTCCGATATAAGGAGCAGGCTGTGCTTTGCTGGAGCAGCCATGAAGAGATACCCCACGCCCAAGGTAAGAGAAACCCAAGTAAGATGGTAGGCACTGAGAGACAGCATCAGAGGGCAGACTGAGGGAAACCACAATCACAGACAGCTAGCCAGTCTTAACACACAGACCACAGGCTTGTCTAACTCAGTGAAAGTAAGCCATGCTTTGTGGGGCCACCCAAGATGGACAGGTCATGGTGGAGAGGTCTGACAGGATGTGGTCCACTGGAGAAGGGAATGGCAAACCACTTCAGTATTCTTGCCTTGAGAACC